>JAZGTJ010000834.1:0-76141 GCA_036877575.1 Botia almorhae | reverse complement strand
TCTGCAAATTATGCAAGACCGTCGTCCCCGCCAAGACTGGTAATACCACGAACTTGATGTACCACCTTAGCCGCGCTCACCCTTTGGAGCCAGATGCCTTGAGAGGATTATGATCAGAGGAAGGTTAAGTTTAAAATAAAAATGTTTAAATGTAATATATTTTTCTCCTGGTCCTTATTTTAATTGGGTCATAAAAAATATCAATAATTATCGATATCGACCGATATGAAACACTGATATCGCGATACAGTTTTCAGCCATATCGCCCAGCCATTGAAGTTAATATTTGCAGTGAGCCACAGCTGTTCAAGCAGCTTCCAGATTAACTTGTACTCTGACTACTGATGGTTTCCATTAGGAAGCTACAATCCGTGAGGTTCTCATCATTCTTTATTAGTATTGGTTGCTGATTTCTCCCCTAGACTTTAAAGAGAAGTCTGTTGATGTTCTTACACGGTTGGTGTAATCAGGCAGGATGGAAGATTAATCAAACTGCAAACATTTGTAGTTCTTTGTGAGCACATCGGATTAGACTTAATAACGCAAACATTATTTGGTAATGCCGTTTGAATGATTCGACTAAATCGACTGATTCACTTCTCAAGCACCCAAGCAAAAATGTGCCAACACAACAACAAAAACTTATTTTTATTAGCCAGGTTTATACTTTCTCATCAGAGGAAGGTCTTCTTAATTGTTTGTGCATTTGAAAAACTCCTAAGTTAGTTGTTATTCTGTTTGCTTTCCTAAGTGTCTTAGAATTGTTTCGGAACAATAAAGATGTGCCAAAGTTTCGTAGAATGTGTCTAAATGTTAATTTGCACTTTGTCTTTTTCAAGCTAGCACAATGCAAAAGAAGTAATAAGAAGTTAAAGTCATGTTCCCCACATTCCAAATTCCAGTGTGCTTCTTTGCTGTCTGCAACCTTTGTAGGTTCCATTTTTGTAAGGAAGCAACTTTACAGGTGACTGATTTGGAACGCTCTACATAGGCGTCACACAAACAGTACATATCATGGCAACTTAACTCTTTTGATGTTAGCATGTGTTCTTGTCAGCATAACATAACACATAGTAAAGTATATAAAACACATATAAGTGTAGGTGTTTATACACATAAACACATATAAGGCTATTTTACTGGGTAAAATAGTCAATTTTATTAATGAAAAAAATCATCCGGTATCAAATAATTTTTTAAGATTTTTAAAGCATATTTTCTTCATTCACCATCTTGGATTGAACCAGGCCACACTGGGAAAACCTTCTGGATCAGTCTTCATGTTTTGAACACATTTGCAATGCCTATGTAGGCAGCTCTCTATGTTTTGGAACAGAGCCAGTGCACCAGTGCTACCACATCGCTTGTTGTTCCTCAATAGCCCAATTAAATGTCCATACAAGGCAGCATTGGAGAGGTGGGTGTGTGCAGTTACCCTCTCATTAAAAATCATTTACATTCACTTACCTGTGCATTTAGCAAAATGCATTTTAGTTTCATACTCCATTGACTCCAAAAGCCATAAAAGAAAAAAAGAAATGTTTGCTGTTCTTTAGCTTTGTCTTGCATTTTAAAAATGTTCAATGTGATGTGCAGCAGAGAAAACACACATTAGCACTACTGACCTAGTTTGTCAATGAGAGTTAAAAGGATTGGTTGTTTCTGTTTGTCCATAAAGGGAATATAAGACCTACTTCATGCACAAAGCAAACTAGGTCCTGATCAATTTAAAATAGCTCCATTTCAAAAAAGCAATTAAGATTGAAGCTAAAACATTAAAGTTCTCCATCATGTTTTCTTGTCTATGTGCAGAAATACAAAAGCGTGTTATGCTTTTGTTAGTACACATTAGGGAGTCAAATGTCAGATTTTGTGACTTTTCACTCACATTACAAAATGTTAAAATCTTTACTGTGTCAGGTAACATCTTTCATAGCATTGTAGGAAATGCATCATTGTCAGGTATTTTTGGAAGGAAAGCATCTAAATGTAATCCTTAAATGAGGCAAGAACATAAAGTTTGCCAAGAAAAAAATATGTAGGTTAGGTCTTGAATCATGAAAACTGGAGTTACAACCTCTTAGCCAATCAGATTTAGGGATAGAGTTAGGAGTAAGGTGAGTAATTGTTTGACATAATTGTTATTCCAGAAACAACAGATGTTGATCCATGTGGTAACCTGCCTGCTTATAAAATGAACTTATAATGAACTTACATTAATAATGGAAACTTTTTATTTAAAAGTTTAAAAGTCAAAGAAGGATTTTAATATTGGCTTCTGCTACAGAAAATAAAAATGTGCACTTTAAAGCACAAAAACACAATATGAAACATCTCACCTGCATATATTTAAAGATCAGAGAAAATGTTTGTTCCAGTCCAAAACCTTGTAAGCTGCCTAATTACTCTGCTTTTTTGGGGGGCCAAAATCCATTCATAATGTTAATAATAAATTAATGCAATACCAAGTAACATCTATAAATATTTTTTGGTCTATTTTGCCCAAATGTTTGTGTGCTAATTTATCCGTTATTCTTTTCATCCATCGCTTGCTTAGCATCGTCAACTGTGTACATGTGCAAAGTGTTTGGACACAATGTTAAATGTCCTAAATTGGTCACATATATGATATTTTTCAAACAGGATTCTGCATTAGATATCAGCTGCATATTAGATATCAACAGTATATTATCAGGTTTTGGAGCCAATGACTCACAAGGATTTCATGCCTTCCTGTATGTTGATTTAGTGATTTAATTAAAACAATTGTTGACAGCATGTGTCTCCAAAAGCCTTATTACAACCTCATTGTGATAACAATGTACAAAAAAGTGTATGCGGAGTGAAACGATGGCAAGACATATGCATACTGTGTCTGTCTCTGGTCTCATAACTAATAGCAATAGTCAGGTGCATAGAAAAAATGCATTGATAGAAAGCCTGGCATAATAGCTAAAGCAATCTACAATAAGCAGATATTCAACTGTGTGTTCAATACAGTGCTTTATACTTACATGAGGTCAAGGTCACAAAGTGTAAGGTACTTGTATGCAAACAGTGTGCGGTAGACTTTCTGTTGTGACTCTTGCACTAATAACATGGAAAGGTCTTATGTTAATTTTACACTTCTATGCAAATGCAGATTTTATTTTTATTGTAATATAAAAAGCCATGCAACAGTAAATACTCAGAAATGTCACTCTCATTAAGAGGCGATCATTTTCTACGGTTGTTATAGCAACCTTAGCACCACAAGGGAATAAATAGCATCAAAACAGATTTGGTATCATAAAATCTGAGCGGTAATCCATGTGGCATGCGATACATCTGCATGTCCCTAGACAGAAGCCATCATAATATTCAGGCAGCACAGAATGTATTTTATGTGCACACCATGCCTAACGGCAGTAACCTGCTATATCTCGCTCCATTTCCCAGTAAAGAAAGCATCTAGGGCATCACTCCACTGATACACTACAAATTATGGCCATTGCCGCTGTGTCTTGTCCATCTTGTTGCATAAAGATTCCCGTAGACTCTAATCGTCCCATTGCATGTGCACCAATGTGCAGCCATTTTGTTGAAAGACAGTTTAATTACATGATATCATGGAGGGGGCTGTCAGTCCGGTTGAGTTCAGCCAGGCAGAGTGTCTAAGGGTGACTTTGAGAAGTGCACAGCATCGCCTCCTGAAAAATAAACACCCAACACCCAACATGAACTGTCTAATTTCTTATAACCCCAGCTCAAGCCCATGAAACTACAGTATGGTTGTGAAGTGATAGGAATAATTAAAGAGACTACTGGTGAATGTCTCTCACATGGGTATTAAACTTTACATCAGTTTAATCACAGCCGATTTTCTCTCCTGTTGTCTTTTTACAGGTTATCGCCAACTCTCTATATGTAACTTTTAAATAAAACAAATTTATAACTCCAATTGTAACTCCAGTACAATTAAAGAAAACTTGATGGCTATTAGAGTTTATAAAGTAAATTAATTCTTTAGATCCCACAATCTGGCGTCATAGTCAATATTTTTGCTCATAATTAACAAATTCTGTATGCTTATTCGCACGTGTTCACACATTCCATTTGCGAACACATGCACAGACTGTGCATGCAATGTGTGCATACAGGTGCGGTTCAAAAACTTGGGCTGAGAGTGCAGTGCTAGCATTTCCTGCTAATGATGAAATTTACAGCTGTATGCATCTGTGAACTTGAAAATTGAAGTATTTTTTTTAAACAACGATTATGGAGCTCAGTTTAGGCATTAACATGGCATTGGCCTAACATAAGGCATTATATGTGCAACAAAAAAATCTAGTTTTAACCTAATTTTATTAATTTATTAAGTCTGTGAGTAGAGGGTCTTTGTTTCTCCAGAGACTGAAGCACCAGGAGGTTCCATTTGTCATATGTGAAATCTTGGCTGAAGAGAATTTGAAGACTCTTCAAATTTAACGTTTGTCTTTTGTTAAAATCCCACAATGATCAAGAACAGGTTCAAAGAGGGAATATGAGATTGGGGTGGGCGTTTAAGGAACCCCCTGCTAAAAACGGCAGGGAACATGTGTCCAGCTGTCAGATTCAGATGCAGACTGTTAGTGGGGCTTAGGGTGGATGCAAAGTCATCCTGATGGGGGAGTGTTTGGGGTCAAGGACATATGCGGGCAGAACAGCAGGTTAGTGCCTCTCTAATCAAAGCTTAATGATCAGTATGCTGAAGAAAAGAAAGAGAAGGGAGTCATGTACATGACATACACAGCCAATTTGTACATGTAGATCAGGTTTCGCAACCAGGGATTTGCAACCCCTAAGGGTTTGTGAAATGATAATAGAAACGCTGGTGCCTAATTAAATTGTGTAAACACGTTAAACTTTATTAATTAAATATGTTTAACGCTGCTAAATCTGTTTTACCCAGCAATGCAAACCCCTAGAATGCATGTGGCGCAACACCAATACAGTTAAATACAATTACATTATCAATAATATAAATTTGAATGATATTTGACATTAGTGTGTATGTGAACATGTCAGAAAGATCACATTTTAGAGTTTTTTTGCCAAATCAGTTTTAACAGAATATATGAGAGAAGTGTTGTGAGTTTCAGAAAAGCACATAATAAATAACATTTTGACCAATGTGTGTATTTTACGGATAAATATTTTTCCAATTTGTCATTAAAACTTAATGGCAAAATAATTTTGATCTGTTTACTTTAAAAACACACAACAGTCTCCGGTTAACTCTTATTAGTAAAAATTTAACGAAAGCAAATTAATTTGCAGTCTTTGTATGACATTATTTAATTGTCTTCAGAGTATCAATTATCAGCTACAAGCAACACATCAAATCATTAATGAGCAGGCCACCAGTAAACTGCTGTGGGCTAGTGGCAATAATCTTTCTTAGACCACATATTAGATGCTATAAGCAATCCATCCATTTGCTAACTTCAACCATACACCTCTCCCAAACCCTGCCCTCCAAAGATACAGTACGTCAGCAAATCCTGCTGGCAGTCAGCTATAAGGCCATTCCGTTTATCGTCTTACTTATATATCTTAAGTTTATTGTTTTAATGATATTGTCTTAGAGTCCAGACCCATCACAGAGACAGATTTCCCACAACACTTATGTAAGTGATGTCTGTCAGGTAGTACAGATATGTTATGATTCTGTTTCAAAAAAATCACTTGCGGCACCTTTAACATTAGCTGAATCATCAGGGAATAGTTGTTTAGTTAATTGCTGCTTCGTTGTAGCCTTCCTACTAATTTCTCATTCTGTTTTCTCATGCATTTCAGTCTGTATTAAATATTAATCAGATGTAGTAGAGTGTGCGGCAGGGGTGTGTTCCAGCCATTTCACCATGTCTTGCACTGTTTCATAAAAAGGCTTAAACTCTTGGCACGTTCATAAATCATTACACTAAAAATTTATGAGTGTCATTGTTTCTGCATATTCTCGATACAAATTGAAAAGCACTTGTTTACGTTTGCCTTTCTAGAGATTTATAGCGCTTGCTAATGGAGATTGTGCTGCTTAATTGTAGTGCTGCACGACATCAGTCTAAGTGCATATCATTTTTATTATTGATCAACATCACCATGGCGCTGGGCACAGTGAAAAAGCACTCTAAAGACACCGGTTACTGTTCATCCCTCTATGAAGTCATCTGCGGAAATCAATACAGTGGTCCAATGGAGCCCGCACTAAGCTCGGGGCAATTCGTCATTAACTGGGCACAGTTTGAATCCGTTTCCTGTGAACCGAAACACACATTTGTTTGTTTAATTTGTCTGAAAGGGAAAGGAATTCTGAAACAAGTCAGCTAGGGTCGCGGTTGGGCTCTCGGTGGAAAAGACACCTCACTTTCTCTCAGCTCACTGCATCAGGTAAGAAACCAATTTCTGTGTCGCCTTGAGCTTTCACGAACACTACCTGGAGCGAATGACCGACCCCTTCATTTCGGGACCACAAGACAAGAGGGAACACTCCCTTTGAAAAGAAATTACATTTTCTCCTCTCACTTCTCTTTTTTCCCACAGTGCCTGTCACGCATCACTTGGCATTTGTCTCGTTTATCACTTTTGATTGGGAATGGAGGCGCAGGTACGACGGGACATTCGGCTCTTATTACAGGGCCTTTCAGATGTGACCTGACACAAGAATAATCCAGTATGAATCAATCATACATTGAGACAAGTATTATGGACATAAATATGTTCAGTCCAGTGTCCAGAATCTTTTGGTCAATCTGAAGCACCCATAAGGAAAAGGAAATGCAGATGGAGTTGAAGTGTTGTAATGGATTGTACTAGGACAAGTGGGGTGGACCACAAGGGGTGGGTGATGGAGCGTTGTGTCAACTTTACATGTTGAAGATAAATGCACAGAAGCTTTTTTTGTCAACTCCTGAGCAATAATTAAAGTCACTTATCAGAAACTGCCTGATGCCTCCAAACATTTTTCCCCTCAAATAGAGAAAGTAGATTGTAGGCTATAAAAGCAAACTTATGGATACTAGCACCAATGCCAAGGTTAGTGCATTCCAGGAATACGTTTGATCAGAATGAGTGTTCTTGGGAATCTAAATTGCATTTTTTAAAAGCATCTGTTGAATGCATAAATGTAAAGTAAAAATAATAGGAATCAATTTTAAAAGAAATTCTTTTAAGATTAACAGTCAGTCTACACTGGCACAAATGACAAATTTACACATGCAAAAAGGAATAAAAACCCTTTCGATATAATTAATGAAGCTGTAAATCGACTAGTCAATTAGTTTTGCCACTAATCTCTGTGATGGGTCAACTAGTCATGGATCATTTACATTTATGCATCTGACATATGCTAAGTTAAGCAACTTAAAGCCCAATCAAGGTGCACATTTTATTGGTTTCTGTGTTCTCTAGAATTTGAACCCATAACCTTAGCAATGCCGCTGTCATGCTCTATTACTTGAGCTGATATTTGACAGACAGCTTGTACTGTATATTCACAAACTGCGTCTAAATACCATTCCGGAATCCGGACTCCTTTTCAATTTTGGGAGTCCGGACTCTTATTTTAAAGTGCTTTGTCTGTCTTTGGTTTTCACTGTCTTCACTTCCTGTTTTGTAATCGTCATCACCTGTGCACCTTTTGATTAGTTTGTCTATTTAAGTTCCTTGTTTGTATGTTTAAGTTGTTGGTGATTGTTTGTTGGTGGTTAATGTCGATTATTGCTCTTGTGCGTTTTCTGGCTTTTGGATTTTGGACTTTGGACCTTGGATTTGGATTTTGGATTACCCTTTTGTATTTTGGATCTACTTCTGTTTTACTTCTGGCAAAAACCCTCCACACGGAGCAACATAGAACACTGCTTTATTCTGGATGGATGCTTTATAAAGCCTGCTTCAATAGCCAAAAATTTGGGTGTCATTTTTGATAACAATTTATCATTTGAAAGCCATATTTCCAATGTTTGTAAAACTGCATTTTTTAATCTTAAAAATATAGCAAAATTACGACACATGTTCTCGAAGCCAGATACCGAAAAATTAATTCATGCATTTATGACATCAAGACTTGATTACTGCAACGCCCTACTTGGTGGCTGCCCTGCAAGACTAATCCAAAAACTCCAGATGGTTCAGAATGCAGCGGCCAGAGTTCTCACAAAAACGAACAAGTACGACCATATAAGCCCAGTTTTGTCAACTCTACACTGGCTGCCTATCAAGCACCGTATAAATTATAAAATCTTGCTTATTACTTACAAGGCCCTGAATGGTTTAGCTAAAGCTGCAATTGGGAATACTTAAGTGAGCTTCTCTCTTATTATAGTCCTTCATGTTCACTGCGATCGGAAGGTTCTGGCCAACTGTTCCCAGAATTTCAAAAACAAGTGCTGGTGGTAGATCCTTCTCGTATCTGGCACCCAAACTTTGGAATTGTCCTCCCAGTGTTGTCCGGGAGGCAGATACACTCTGTCTTTTTTTAAATCTAGACTAAAGACCCACCTCTTTAATCTTGCCTACACAGGGATTATTAGGCTGCATTAATTAGGTTAACCGGAACCGGGAACACTTCCCATAACAACATATGTACTGGCTACCCACTAAATCTGTCTGTCTTTCATTCCCCAAGGTCCTGTAGTCAGCTGGACCCAAACTCTGAGACCAGATGGTGGGGGACTGGATGAAATGACCCGGAGACAAAACATCAGGACTTGATAGACTTCTTTAGTAATCTTACTTTTATATACATGACAACCTTTAGCTTTAATTTGTTCCCTGCTTAGTCACAGCAGTGTGATGTTATGGCTGCAATTAATAACATTATGCCTCACCGCTTTTGTTGGCACGATTTTTCAGTGCACGACAAATCAAATATAGTTGGAACCATCAGTTTTACACCTACAATAAACTATAATTCATCACAATAAATGCTGTTCACATCTAAAACAGTTACTAATTGCAGCTTTAACGTGCCAGAGGAGAACTGGCCCTTCTGGTCAAGCCTGGCTTCTCCCAAGGTTTTTTTCTCCATCTATACATCATTGGAGTTTTGGTTCCTTGCCACTGTCACCCTGTTGGTTTGTTCGTCCAATATTTTACTGTATATATTTTATGTTTGTATGTATGTACGCTGCTTTTGCATGTTGTGTAGTTCATGGTACTGTTGCAAATCCCTTATAGCACTGTCCCATGATGTAGCCTATTATATACCTTTCTTATGTAAGCTGGAATGCTTGTATTTTGCTTAACTATAATTTATGTATGCTGGAATGCATGTATTTTTGCTAAACAATTTTGTGGCTTTATTGTTTCAATCAGCTCTTTGTTCGTAAACATACTATAGGCCTACTATAGTATTAGTCTTATCCCACACGTTATTTGCAATAATACCATTAACATGTCAGACATTTGCTTTGTGTTTTACTACTTTTCTTTTTTTTCTATGTACAGCTGCTTTGAAGCAATGTAACATTGTAAAAAGCGCTAGATAAATAAAATTGAATTGAATTGAATACTGCCCTGATATTTAGACAAAAGCATATGGCACACTTCAAATTCAAGTTGCAATATTTGATAGAATAATTGCAATTTGATTATTTTATATAAAACAATATTTTATTCTGCAAATCATGCAACCCTATGTATTGTCAGTGAAATTCTGATAACTTTATCACAGAATACACACTGTCCTCACCAGTCTGTTGGTGGCAGAATGTTCTCTGTTCTCAGGTCTGCCCTTCTATCTCCAGCATGGTCTCTCTATCTGGAGAACGGGAGACTTGATTTGCAACAGGAGGCATTTCTAATTACAGTCGATGACCTTTCTTATTTGTATCTTGTTCCCTGATGTTGGAAGAACATGATTTGTTGTGACATATTGCTAATGATATTCCTCTGCTGACATTCCTGGCATTGGATGGATATGATTATGCGCTAGTGATTATGATTGCTATTCTCCATTTCAGCCCTATGGAATCAGAAATATGAGCGGCAGGTGATGGCAGCAATTGGACTTAAAATCTCTGGCAACAAATGGAGGGTCTGCTGATGATAGAGTCAGTGACAGCTGAGTGTAAAGTGTGCTTGGAGACAACTGATGGGGTCAGACTGGGTGTCATACGGTCACGACATCCATCAGCAGACGGAAGAAAGTCAGTCACGAGGGTCCTTCAGCACTTGAAGATTCTTCACTTATATTGCTGTGTCAGTTGTCCAACCGTGCTTTATCCAGCACGCCACCTGTGATTTCCCCATCCGCACATTGAAAAAGTCCTGTTCTGCATCAGAATGTGTTTGGAGTTTTGGAGTTGAGAGGCCCTGTGCAAATAACTCTATCTGCGTACTTACTGAATTTCATCTGTAGGTATGATCCTTGAAAATGTTATAGCATATTTAGGTGTTATTCACATTATACACACATCTACACACATTTTTATTAACTGCACTGCAGGAGCAAGTGTCCTGAGGTCACTGTCATTTTACAAGTGATAAAACCAGACCTGATTCAGATAGTTTCATCAATTCCCAATGTGTCAACTAGAGGTCAACCAGTATTGGATTTTGTGGATACAAGTAACTTAGGTGAATATACCTTTGGTCTTTCATTAGAGTCCCAGTGGGGCAAAGTGTGCTTGCAGTCTTGTGGGCTTGTAATCGTGGCAGTGTTCCCGTGTCCACATAAAAACAGTCTCATTTGTCATTTTAAATTTCCTTGTTTTTGGCTCTCTGCACCCTTGATGTGCACTTATTCCAACTCCTGCACTGATTCATACAGTGTCTGTGCTGCATAATGTCACCATTGTGGATTTGGAGGAAGATCACTAGGGCTGAGGGTGCCAAACAGGGCCAAAGAGGCCAAAAGAGCCCTAATTTGTAAAATCCCACATATAGAATATTATGCACCCCTAAATTACACTAATAACCCAAGAAAAGGAAGATTTTGTAAAAAAAACACCTTGTGGACCTATAAACAAGCCCAAAATACAAAGTGGACTTTTATATTGAAATTTCTTGTTTCTGATTGGAGAAACAAAATATGCACTTTCAATGTATTAAAATATGTTTAAAAAATTTGTTGGTCTCTACTATCTACTTCAGTTGTTCATAGTAACATAATCATCAGCACCATCCCACGAGACTTTCAAACAATAACTGAAAGGATGTTAAAGCAAATGTATGCCTCTGCTCATGTCTGAGTTTATTTAGATGTAGCTTTAGGCAAATGCACTTAGTATGGCGTTACTGTTACGGAGGAGGCTCCCCCGCCACCTCTTCCGCGATGCCAGAGGGAACACTTCCCATGAGCCCTCACGCTACTTCCTTTTTGGCACGTGACCCTCATCAGCGGCCTATTTAAACACCCAGATTTCTGTACTCTTCGCGATGTCTTGTATTGCCTTCATGCGTACATTTCAAAGCGTTCTTTCTATATTTGCTTACCCGGTTTCATTTAGATTGTTTATTGGATATACTGATTGTTTGCTGCCTGCCTGTGACCCCGCTTTGGAATACGTTTTGGTTGCAATCCAAACTTACCTGTCATGATGAGGGACGGTCCCTGAGTGAGTGCATCGATCCCTCAATTCACATAGATCATCTTATTTGTGCCCGACAACCTCGTCGGGTCTCCCTTCCCACAAGAGCTAAACATGTCGTACCCCCTGAGTCAATGCAAGTTAACTTTACCCGCCTAACCACTGAGGAACGTGAACACTGCTTCTGCCAGGGGTTGTGCTTGTACTTCGGACAGCCGGGACACTTGAAAGCGGCATGTCTGGTTCGTCCCAAGCCTGAACAGCTTGACAGTGAGTCTAGCTTCTACTACCACTCCTTCTAGCAATGTAATTCAGTTACCTGTACAGCTAACATATTCTGGTAAGAGCCCATACTCACCTTCTTCACGCAGTTGCCGTCAGAGAGAACAGGCCAACCGACATCGGCGTCCAGGCCACAACTTCGCCACTGAATAGTGGGTCTGGCTCTCGACTAAGGATCTCCGCCTTTGGCTGCCATGCAGGAAGCTTAGCCCGAGGTACGTGGGTCCTTTCCAAATTGTTAATATGATTACCCCTGTTTCTGCTCTTTTAGACTTGTCTAATCATTTTCGTGTTTCTCCCACTTTCCATTTATCCTTATTGAAACCAGCTGGCGCCCCGGTTGGAGGTCTCCGCCTCCGGGAGCAGGCCCCCCCATCATAGTGGATGGCGAGGAGGCTTATCGGGTGAATCGACTCCTAGATTCTCGACGATAGGGAGGGAAAATCCAGTACCTCATAGAAAATCCAGTACCTCATAGAGGGGTTCGGTCCGGAGGAGCGCTCGTGGGCAAATGCCGGGGGCATCTTAGACCCCATTCTCACTGAAGAATTCCATAGAGCGCATCCTGACAGACCAGCCCCTAGACCTAGAGGTAGACCCCGCAGACATGTGCATCCTCGTGTCAGGAGCCTCTTGGGGGGGGTTCTGTTACGAGGCTCCCGCGCCACCTCCTCCGAATATTGACCAACTTCCGGACTACACTTCGCATGAGCCATTGCGCTACTTCCTGTTTGGCATGTGACCCTTATCAGTGGCATATTTAAACGCCCAGATCTCTGTACTCTTCGCGATGTCTTGTATTGCCTTCATGCATATATTTCAAAGCGTTCTTTCCCTGTTTGCTCACCCGGTTTCATTTGGATTGTTTATTAGATTTACCAATTGTTTGCTGCCTGCCTTTGACCCCGCTTTGGAATACGTTTTGGATTGTTTGCCGCCTGCCCTTTGCCTGTGAAACATTTGTGATTGTTTGCCGCCTGCCTCGACCCCCGCCTGGATTATCACCTCTAATTTTAGCCTTGCCCTTTTGTACCTGTTTGCTGGTGTTTTGCATACCTGTGTCTGTTGTTAACGCTATTAAAATACTGCAGATGGATCCTCATGCTACAGCGTCTTCATTACAGCTACATACATGTCACTTTGTCACAGTTATTGAGTATTGATCTGACTTTTGTAGTTTTTTTGTAGTTCAGGCTACAAAAATCAAAACAGGTTTTAGTTCAATGCAAAAATATTCATTTCTGCTGCCTGTTTGACAAATCTTCAGACACTTAAAGTGCATTAGTCTGTTTGTACCAGAGCTGACTAACTAAATGATAAAATGCAGTCTCACTGTTCATAATATGCTGCATTCATTGCTAGTTTGGTGAGGGGTGAATGGGCTAATGCTTGTGTAGATGAACTCACAGTGAAGTACAGTTGTCTGTTAACAGCACTAATTGCTCAATGGAGAGCAAGACAAGAGGGCTATGTCATCCTATATTAAAAGAATTCATCTCCATCATTCCTTTTCTCTCCCAACAGCCCCAGCTCAAAATTTCCAAATGTATCATCTCACAAAAAGACGTACAATCATTTCACACTTACAGCACTAATTACAGATTATGTTTAGTTTTTTTTTTATAACCACTGTACATCTCAGTATACCAAAGTATATTCTCTTGCCCCTACAAACAGTTTATGGGGACTGTCATAGATGCCTAAACCAGCAAAACCAGTCTAAAAATCTTTTTTACTTTACTCAGTATTATACACAGACTTATTGATTGAAGGGAGTCACTACCTGTGTCTCTTGGATCAATAGGTCGAAAGGCGCTATTTAAAGATAAACGCAGTCCGAGTTCTGGCTGAAGGGCTCCAGTGACTGAGGTCTCACCTTCTTTGATGCACAGCCTTGCTGAGCACACAGGTCCACTATCAGAATCCTTTTGAACGTCCTTTTAAAATAAGTGGCTTTACACTCATCGTCATAAAAATTTCGGATTAATCCAAACTCTAATTAGATTTTGTTGTCGTCTGTTTGCTGCTTCAGATAGACCTTTAATCTCTTTTCTCTGGCAGAATTATTTTACGTCCCTTCCTGTTTGCATAAATACCCTGTCCTGCAGATGTTTCTACTGTCATCAATGAAAAGAGGCAATCCATCATTCCCATCGCAATATAGCACTTGTATGCAGTCAGCATCTGCTCTGCAATAAAGAGCAATTGCTCCTGTTTCTCTGTCATGATAATGCACCTTGCCATCTGCATTAAAAACTTGCTGTGAGTCTGCAAAAGTCTGCGTGCCTAGGTACGAAATCACTTAGATATGTATTTATGAATGCATGAGCAGCGTTTGATACACATTCCCACTCAGGGAAATGTCACAAACCTAAATGCAAATGAATGCTCTAATCTTCATATACGTACTGTATATAGCAAAAAAGTCTTGGGTTTACATATACACATTTACAAAGCCCTGACTAGATTTGATTATTTTGTTGACAAATGCTTCTGTAGATCTTTCTCAGATCTCAGAAATCACAGTTCCTTAAAGGGGAAGAGTTGGGTCAGATGTCCACATGTTTACTCTCCCGATGGTCAACATAAAAGGCAAACAAGATATCATTGGCTATTTCTGCCTGATCATCATGTTATTCTATTGACTGGCACCACCTGTAACCAGTCGGAAAACATTTTACACGGTAGATATTTGCTGGGCTACACCAGCAGGCTACACCCCTTACCAACATTCAGACACACACACAAATACAATCCTTCACTGGCCCTTTCCACCGAGCTGGATACAACCTCACTTATCATGCCAACATTGTCAGGTGATGGGAAATGATTGGTCCCTTGTCTCCATTGTGCCTGTGGGGAACATGATAACATGCTATTGGACGTTTATCTCCGGAAGTCCTCTCATTCCGTTTCTCTCTCTTTCACGCTCATTAGCTGAATGTCAGTGCAATTCATTGGAAGTCAATAAAGTTAATCATCTTTACAGTAATTCCTTAGAATTTCAGTCATTATTTTAAGGATTATAGCTTACTTGCAAATAAAATAATATTTTCAGTAATTATATGCAGATTTGCAGCCTTTCCTTGCTTTAAAGGTGCAGTCAGTTTTTTTTTCATAACATTTTACAGAAATAAATAAACACTTAAAATACTTAAGTCCATCAACAACATAGCAACAAATGCAAATATTTATTTGCTTTCTGAGATTTACTGTAACTACATTAAACTATTTATAGTATTATAATATTTATAATAATAGAGCTAGTATATAGGTTTTGTATATGGGGTATACAGCTCCAGCCTGTATTTACATACTTGCCATTTTGACATGGTTTCATTTAAATCGTTTTTATTATAATTACCTGTATACAGCTGCAGAAATGAACATTTTAGAATGTTCCTGTAGCTAATTTAAAAATTAAAATAATTTCACATGTAGCGCTGCATCCTTTTAGCATTCTCACTTTTATATATGTATTTGGATTGTAGCTGAATTCAGTGTGGAATAATAGAAACTAGGCATAATTAGAGAGCTTAGTGCTTGCTGAGTGTGTGATTATTCCAGACGCTGAACTTTGACTGTGGAGAGCAATCGTTTTGTGTGCCTGTTAATTGCATCCTGTTTTTTAAAATTCAGGCAGTGCTAATGCATTTATGTCTTGAACCTCAGACAATGGAAAATAGATATGGCCCAAAAAAGCTCCTGCTAGGTAGAGCAAAAAAAAAATTTGAACATAAACAGTGCACTCAAGCAATGTTTCATAATTTTTAAATTGGGCTATATCTATAATTATATCTATTAAAAAAACAACCACAATCCAGGCCTCATTGTGCATCGCTAAACAAACCTTGGTATGCACAGTTCTTAAACCTCGACATCTTCCATTTAAACTGACATCAAACAGTTCAATCAATCCAAAATTATGTTAACTACATCAGAGTATAGTGGAATGGAACGGATGTGGTTGAAAGACTCAGTCAGATAGAGCTCACTACCTCAGAGATAGCTGCACGGAGCAGTGTCGCACTCAACTGCAGAGCGCTGTACCTCAGACCGCCTGCCCTAAGTGGGTAATGGAGATAAATTAACATCTGTCTCTTCCTGGAAGGCCTTCTGCTCATTCATACAGAAAGGACTTACCATTTTCTCCTCTCGGTTTCCTTTCAGAGCAGCGAGTCGGTAATCCACAACACCATCATAAGCCATCTGCAAGTTACAGATGTCAGAGCTTTTTGTGACGACTCAGAGGTGAGGAGCCGTTTGGTTTAATATCACAGAAGGGAGCGCAGGGACTTGCTTTTCGCGCTCGCACCAGACTGTGTCAAAAAGCGCCTGGTAGTGAAACGTGACTGCAATCTGCAGAAGTTTCGGTGAGAAGCGGGACACTAAGCAATAAGCACATACTTCTGTGACACTTGACATAGAGATGTCAGTTTTTATAGAGCCACTTTAGAAACGCTTACCCTATTTGCATTCCTCCTAGTCTTTACGTGTAAGTATAAGGTCAGATTTGTGGCATATGAATGATCTGTTTTGGGTGTCATGATGCCAATTCTCCATTGGTACCATTGGTACTTGCAGTTTGAAAAGGGTAGGATTTATAATGAATAATTTTGATAAGTTTTTCATAAAAATTAATCATATAGCATACTTATAGGATTAAAACGTTATCATATTAGTCTTCTTTTTTGCTATTTTCAGTCTTGAAAAAGAGGAAATGAGGTGCGTAAAGGTTGTTAAATTAATAGCCTTAAGGGTTGGAATGACCTAAAATGAGTAAATAATGACACAATTGACATTTATTTGTGAAATATATCTTCAAATGATATGTCATTTAACATACAATAGTTTTTATTAGAGTATAGCCCACCTGTACTTGCACAATACTTGTTGATGTCCAAGTAGCCTATTCTCAGCAGTGTGTTTAAAGTCTATTTTTGGGAGAGAAAAAAACAGTAATTTTTTGTTATAATCAGATAGCAGTGGTGGATAAGAGCCTTCTGTTGTGAAGAACTGATGAGAAAGTAAGTGGCCTTCAAAACATGAGAAAACCCTAAGAGATTTTGATTTGTTGCTAATTATGTCCTAGGTAAGGGATTGCTCTGCCAAAACAGGAAAGAGATTTATTACTCCCTTGAGTGTGTGTTTAATTGCCTCAAGCTATTTTTACCGCAATACACAAAGATAACCAGGGAAATTTATTTTTGCATTATTCTGGCAATTGATGAGGTCCAGAGCAAATCAAGGTGACTGATATTCATAAAGCCAATAATTGGATTAAAAGATGGATCATACAGGGCCATTCATTATGCATTGATATTCAGCTTTTTTAGCAACAGACATTATCCTGCTGTTGCTAGTGGTTTCTGAATCGAGATCAACAGGTTTAGGGGTCGGTAAAAAACCAACAAAACAACCTTTCTGGAGGTTAAAGTCTGAACCTTCCTCGATTGGGCACTAGCACTCTATCGATGGACACTTATCAGTGGACTCTGTGTTAGACTCTACAATACACTCTCACAACATGACTTTAGCCTATTTGGTCTGTGCACTAAAACATTGCTTTAGTTGTTTCAGAGAATTCTACTAGCTGACACAGGAAAATTTTGCGAGTTGGCTTAGCCAGAAAAAATATATATTAGTGCTCAAATTGGGGGCCATAATTTACACGTGAGTAATTGATTACAAATTAAATTAAAAGACAAAGATACATATGAATAGTAGAATTAAGTCATTCAATAAATGAAAAAGCAATAAAGAAATAACATTTAGTAAGTCTAGTAATATGACTCCAACAGTGAGTGTAGAATGTCTTTGATTGAATCCCTGTTACATTATCCATTAAATAAATAAATAGGCCAAGCAGCAAGGGTGCATTTGGTTGCAATTAATTAAAAACATGAATGAGATCTGGAGAAGAGCATTTCTGATGAGAGCATCTGAGGTCTCAGAATATCTCGATATAATATAGCTGAAGCCACTGCTGTTTTAATACATGCTAATATTGCCTGTCTCCCTCAAACACATAATATATGAAAATTACCACAGCTTGAAGAAATCCTCTGTGCTGCGGTGAAAATGTCAACAGAGCCATGTTTTGGTGATGTACGTATAAATTTAAACGCAACAACATTTCCCTAATGGGCTCTACACCAGATACATATACACAAAACCTCTGTAGGATAGGATTGATATTTCCAGCCTGTGTCTTTTTCACAGCCATGTGAAAAAGCTGTTTCCAAACTTCCACAGTATAAATAATCTTTATGGACAGCATTATTGCTGGCTTGAGTTTTAAATAAAACTCTCCACTGGGAATGATTGTAGTCAAACAGTCATTTATAGCCATTAAAACTCCTAAAAGTCTTTTCAAAATCAGGAAACCTCTAATCACCAACATAATTGGGTAACAAACTGAACATAGTTGGCTCTATTGGGTGGTTTATTGAATAGATTCAAACAAAAGAGGCAAACAAACACCATATGCTCCATTTAACCTGAATTCATGGTTACCTAAATTCCATTGTCACTCAAAACAAAAAGAGGATTTGAAACCACTGTCTGTTGCCGGTGCATGTAAGCTTGTGGGAAATAAACGAAAACAAGCCCAACATTTACAGTGCTGGATAGGCAAAACCTGTCGAATGAAAGAGCACTTCAGGGCCAAGATGGGAGCTCATGATGTCTGTTATGTAGATAAACAAGTTTTGGTTGGAGTGGATTAATCCAACCACTGTGAAATGGAGGTAACCTAGAGCAGAGCGCAAGCTTCTGTTTAATTAATGATGGAAACAGACTCTTACTACTGAGATGCTAGCAGACTAAGCGTATGAGGCAGAGAAATTTTATTTTTATGCATCTGTTTTCTCTAAGGGTCATCTTGCTAAAAAATGAGAATGCTTAGGCAGAGATTTCTGCTTTAGGCTTTACATGCATAACACAGCTGAACACAACAGCTTTATCTCTTAAATTTTTTTTATATATTAGTCAATTTGTTTTTCATCATTATAAAACACTGTACACAGATATTCTAGTATGCACAAATTACACACAAGAGTTTGTGGAAAGTAAATAACAATAAAAGGATAACAGCACCCCTAGAGGTCGAGCATTGATCCTTCCGCCCCAAAGAGCAGAGCGTTTTGCACATCCTTCTCAGACGGAACAAAAAAGACGGTCAAAATAAACAGCCAGTAAAGCACAACAGTAAAGCAAAAATGCATGCTGTCAGATTCCTTCCTCAGAGAATGGCAGACATTTTGCTTAATCTGTCTCAACCCAGAGTTTTAGACCAATGCTTTTTACAAGACAGCATATTCAATATTTAAAACTAGTTGGCCCTTGTACTTGAGTAGATGTGTTGACAACAAAGATCAATAAGATTAATGAATAAACAAGCCTGCAAATAATAATGAAAAGCTTTATCGAAATGAGATTGAGTCCATTTTTAAGATTTTAAATCTGTTCTTCCAAGACATCTTGGTTAGTTGAAGGTTTTCTGATGTTTTAAAAAAAATTTTTAAAAATGATGTGGCCCTAATGAAGAAAGTGTCACAGGGAAAGCCAGCATTTACTGATGGTTATTTAATTACTGAAACAAACTTTCAGGACGTAGAAGGTTGCGCTCGAAGCTTTATGATCTAGTGTCACTGAAAATGTATGCTGATGTTGACAACAGGCGGCCGGTGGCCACAGCTTTACTCAGTGCCTCACTGTCCAGGCTTAATTTGGCATGAAGATCTTGCAAAAGTTGCCCTCATAAAACAACAAGAGTCAACGGTACGATTTGATTGGGTGGGCACATGCAATGATGTCACTTATCAGCAACAGTAGTAAAGGTTGCTCCTAAATCTTAGACTGTGTTTACATGTTGTTTATGCAGATCTATCAATAGAAATTTAATCAGAGCATAATTGCATTCCTCAAGAGAAGCGCAAAACATGCCGATGCACAGATAAAACCCTCAAGGCACACGTCTGTGACATCAAACGAGTGTTATTCAGTGTCATCGTCAAGGGGTAGACAGCGTCTGACATGAGGGAAAAATACAGACATGACAGAAATGAATAAACATTACAATTTAATGTAAAATGAAAGATCTCAAAACAAGAGTCTGGGAAGTACAAAGATCCTTTTAGCCAACTCAGGGTTGAGTGGATGTCAAAACTTTTGCTAAATTACAATATTGATTGTATATACTAAACTTATCATAGACATTTTTGATCTATAAAACTGAATACAGATAGCCTATACATATTTTGCATATATAATATTGTGTGAAATTAGCATTCAGGCCTCATTACAGAGTATTGAGTTCACAACTATAAGGTACAACTGAAGTATTTTATAAATAAATGTATTTATTTTCAGGTTTCAGTACAAGTATTTCAATGGTTTAATGCTACATTGAGATATAATAAACAAATATGTTCTTATTATAAAATAAGTCTACAGACCCAATGCAATGTAAAAAAAGAAAATCAATTCACTAAACTGAGAACTTAAGTTTAATTGCCAACTTCAGTGTTTAAGTAAATGAGTGTAAAGTGGTGTCAAAGTTACAGCAGACAGTGATAAGGTCATTGCCCTTTATATTACTCTCAATTAAATTACTGAGGAAGAAAATCAAATTGAAGCACATAAATGAAGTTAAAATGAAAGAAATTACTATGACAAGTTAAATAAATGGAAACAGTAATATGACATAATGATAAAGACATTTTTACATTGATACTTAGGCCTCAATGAAACCTGCTGTTTGGTTCAATAGCATGTATTATGGTATAAGAGGTAATAATTAATTGAGCACTGGATACTACTTGGATTATTTAGCTTTGTCCACAATATCAGTCCATTTAGATGTGGTCGAGACATTTGATGTTATAATTGCATTACCATGATTAATAACACGTCTTTGACTATAAACTTGGGGAATTACGATGCATACAAAAGAGTTTCTAACTAAGCTGACGATGGGACTGTTAGTATTTAGCAGCGAGTATTATTTAATGTAATATAATGTAGTCTATAATGTAATCGTATTTCTGTAATTCCATAAAAGAATACGTTTTTATAACTATACTGAAAATGCAAATAATAACAAAGAGATCTGAAACGCTTAGTACAGTGTTAGGTGGAGTTGTGCTCTATTCCCGTCACGCGCAGTTATTTATGTGACTGAATCGCGACTCCTAGCTCGAGCACGCGCGGCTCAAGAAGTAAGACGCTCCGCCAGCAGCTGCGCCAGGCGACTCTCCGCACTCTCTCTCTCTCTCTCTCTCTCTCTCTCTCTCTCTCTCTCTGTGTTGCACATCGCTTCAATAGTAAAGGAGAGAGAGTGGGATCATCGGTGAGGTCTGGACCACAGCCTAAGAGGTGGAGGAGATCGCGCACGCATTTGAAGGATGCCCTGCTGTGCGCGACGGCGCATCCTGTAGAGATACAGGGAGCTTGTGGGATTCCAGCGTCTGGGCTTCTCTGTCTGTGTTTGGTTTTGTGCACGAAGACCTGTCACTGTTCGACACTCTGCAAGGACGCAGCTTCTCCTTACGGACAAGAGAAGAAAAAGAAGTGGGCTGTTTTTCTTCTCGCAACATCCAGAGTAAGTGCGTTTTAGTTTGGTTTCTGTTGAAGATGATGTTTAACAATGCAATTACAGCTGCGCGCAGAGAGTTTCACGCGTCCAAGTTGTGTGCGATGTTGATGTATATTAAAATACAATAGAAGTACTGATTTATAATGATACTGCATGCATGTCATGGAGAAATTACAGTGGTCATGCATTTGGAAATATAGTTGCATACCTGTATTCTTCATATGCACGTTTAGATGTGTACCAACATGTTTGGGTGTTTACCCAGCTACCGTTACGGAAAGCCTTGAATATATAAGCGAACTGTGATTTCCAGTCCTAGAAAAGTTTATATAATTTTAAAAGGTAATGGAAGGTTTTGTATAATTTCTGTATGAACATTTTCCTTCTATTTGTGCCTAGTATTGAAACATTACATTGGTTTAAAATCGTATTAGGTGACGGCATTCGCTACAAAGTTTTTACAAATAATCGAATAAACATTATCGATCAAAAGATCGGTAGTTTGGTCGATAGACAAAATTCATTTGTCAAAAGGTATGGAAACAGACCCACAAGATTAAAATGACTTTGTATGCATGTATTTAAATGAACCTCTTAAATAATACGTAGAACTTCTTAAATTCTTTACAGTTGTTTTGATCTATTGATGCTCTGCTGATTGACAGTTGACCAATGATTTTGACCTTATTATAAATTCTTGACTCTTGGGAGGAATAATTGGTTTAAACAATAGCCCGATTTAACAATTACACTGCTACTGTCTGACAAGGCAATTCATCTTTAGAAAGCAGAGTGAGTTTATTTGCAAACAAGGTTAAGTAAATTCACCATTCAACAATCATCATTTGATTTATTGTCCCTCAAGAAGAATACTTGATATCACACATCAGAGCAACAACGCTTTAGTGTAATGGTTTGTACTACCCCACACATTTTTGTTTGCCTTTGGACATGCAGTATCTTTTCTCTCTGTTAAGTTAACCCTCAGACTGAAAATGTGTCATGAAATGTCCCATGAGCCAGCTCTGAAAAGTTTCTAGCCTGAACTTTACTTTGATGTAAGCTTTGGGTTCTTGCTGCAACACTTTAATACACAAGTTTCTTTCATGGCAATCAGAGTTTTTCTGTTAGTTTTTCTGTGAAATGTTGATAATTCCTTCACTTTTGAGATTTTTCACACACTTATTTACAGGCTGGGTGGCTGGCCAACTTTATCTGATAGCTTTTTGGTCTTTTTTTGTTCTTATTGGTACAAGTTGTTTAGTTAGAATATTATTTAATGCGACCGATCGAGCCTACAGCCACAACCATCAGTATGTCAGATCGGGTGAAAATAGCTCATTAAAATAACAGCTGCACATTTCACTTTTTACAGAGGAATTCTGTTTCTTAAGGGTACAGTTTTAAACCTTAATAACTATCCATAACCTTGAGACAAATGTCCACTAATTACAATCCATAATCTTCAAACTAATGCAACATCCTGTCAGTAGGGAATAGGTTTTGCATTAAGGATTGATTACGGGAGCTGTTTATGACCTTTTAATTAGCTAATTTTGTCCCTTTATGCTATGAAATGGTTTTGAATTTGCATTTCATATTCCAATGAAACACCCCATTGGGAAATGTTACATAGGTGACCGTTGGCCAATGGTTAACATTGTGAACTTCAGGTGTCATGCCAAGTGTGCTGCAAAATGAGGAAGTGAACATTTAAAACATAACCACTGTCATGTTATGTTATAGTGAGACTAATACTTTTTCACAAGACAAAATTATGTTTTTGAAGTAAATTACATGTTTTCAATGACAGTAGCCTCCAAGCAGTTCTTAAGTTTCTCTGGAAAATTTTACAATCTGTAAAGATGTATTTCCCTCTTGCATTCGTTTATCTTTTGTCTTGCAGTTAAATTAGTGTGTAACACTTTAATGAGATTGTTGTAGCTTTGCAAGTAAATATGAATTCAGAGCACCCTGCTGTTTTGTAGGCAGAAAGTTGATTAGATTCTCTATTGTGGCACAGTAGGAATGTAAAAGACTTCCTGTTTTTATCGCGTACTTTGATTATAGTGCCCTGAAGATCCAAAGAAAGTCTTTAAAACTAAAGAAAGACACAGATCCCAACATCCCAGACAACATCCCACCAACATCCCAAAGACAACATCCCACCCCTGTGTGTTTTAGGGTATGTTGGTTATGTTAGAGACCTTATGTTTACATCATCCTAATAAAGCCAGTCTTAGCGTTATTAGAAGACAATAATATCCATTCCATATTGGATATTCCATATCCAATATCCAGTGGTGTGTTAACAATAGTCTATGGCATGGAAGAGCTTTTGTTTGTATTTTGTCCACTGTAAGTTTCTTCTGAGGTTTGCATGAAATTTGTATACAGAACAGTAGATGCTAATCTTGAAGTCTGACCAATGCTGTCTCTGTAAAACAGATATACAGGGTCAAATGCTTCTATTATAGCAATATAGCAATATTTGATCATGTTGTGAGAATAAACAGAAAAAAACAGACAAACACAAAGATGGAACATTGCTGCATGGTGTTCCAAGCAGCCCGGTGTGGCCGCACACTGCGTTCACCGCAGCCCCTGTTCATGACCCTTTTGAGTAGTTACTAAGCAACACCTCAGACTCTCTTCAACTGGGTCACACCTTCATTTAGGGGAATTGCCCCTGAAGACAGACACTTGCTCACATGACCTGTCCATGTGGAGTCTAGAAAGGGCTTTCAGAGAAATAACAAAAAAATGTTGTTTGTGGAGAAACAACAAAAAAAGTTTTTTTTTTTGTTTCTCCACATATTCATATAGTATCCACCATCAACATATAGTTGTTTTTCATGTCAACACTGTGGAGTTTTCTAGGCACAAAGCAAAAAAAAAAACCCGTAGCGAAACTTATTTGAAGATGCTAAGTGTGTTATAATGGGGTGGACCATGTCATGAGCATGAAAAATATGAATCAAATAGATATGCAATGTTTTCCTTTAAATCATGCTATTTTCTTCCAAATGCAATATTTTACAAATTTGACTTGCTTGTTAGATACGTTTTGGGTGAATGCCACAAAGAAATGTCTAGGTCATATTTTACCCCTAGTAAGAAAGGAAATAAATATATACACAGAATTCTATAGATATTATTACCTGATTCTATTGGGACTTCTAATGAAAGATGTCTTCTGCTTAATGGTATTATTAATAAATTATTCATAATGCATGTTTTAATTGTTAGGAGACTAATTATTGTGTGCCATAAAACTGTGATTGTTGATTTATTTTTTTTCCAGTTCTCCATATCAGACTCTTAAACATAATAAGTAGCAGTATTGATCATAAGTCAAACCAATGTGCCTGTAAATCCTTTGTCTTTATGCAAAACGCAGCTTTTAATTTTTTTTTTTTTTTGAGGTGAAGTACAACCCGGATATTTCTGTAGATATTTGTGTTTTCATGAGAGTCCACCATTTACAGATACATATATAGATATTTCTAAAGTTTTCCTTTTAAACTATCCACTTAATGATTAAAATGACTTTACACTCATTTGAAATGTTTCACAAAATTAAAGTAAGGCTTTTTTCATAACCTCAGCTTTCACAAGATTGTTGTAGCTAATGCCTGTCTGATACTAATTACACTGTAGTATTGCCACCCACATTCATACTTTCATGCATTTCAGCAACACATAGCAGCCACAGTCACTGCATTTTGGCTAACAACAGCACAGATAATGTCATATATTGCACTCATTACCAGTTGGATTGGGTTAGTTTGGCACTGGATGGCTGCAAATAAAAACCTTTATGTAATGTATATAGATTCAGTACAAAACATTACCAAGGTATGCGCATTGACTTTCCTTTTGACACATATATGGGATATATTTTACATCTCTTACTCCTCCCCCAAGTTCCCTCTCTGGCACGCATGCACATACTCGCGAAACACAGTGGGCGCATGCTGCTGTAATTGACTGAGCAAAAGCATTATATGCTTTTTGTGCTATTAAACGTGAGGTCAGATGTGTCCATCTATTCAGGGGTTCAAAGCCACTGAGAGAACACCAAGCACTTTGATGTAAATTACTGTAAAATGTTGCATGTGTAATATTACCCTGCATGTCTGTGATGGCTTTCAGAGAGACGAGACGCCAAGATTAGTATGAGAAAATGTGTTTTTTGTGACTGACCTCTATCCTAATAGCTTTTATCACTAACTTTATAAGTCCTAATTCATTTATGTTAAGTGTAAGACTCTACTGTGCATTATATTTTTAAAAAGTAATTTTGGAAAGGTCCCCAGACAAAGCTCATTAAGGAAGTTTATTAGCGTGATAACATTTTCATGGTAAAAGGCACACAGCTGTCAATGTTTAAATTATAATTTAATTTTCGTTTGACATGGTCTGATGTTTCTTATTTTAGCATAATGAAAGAATGTTTTAGAGATTCCTGCCTTTAAAAACATGTAGTGTTTTCATACCTTTAGTAGATCTGGGTGGTACCATAGAAATGTGTCAACGACCAATAAAAAGGTTTTGCTATAGATTTTACACTGTGATACATACATCTGCATGGCTATGAGTAGGCAGGAATGTATTGTGTTCTTTACATGTGAGAATGACAAATACACATAAAGCAATGCAAAAATACAGAGTGGATGTTTACCAAACAGGAGAAGCAGTAAGAGGATCACAGGAAGTTAAGTTTTGCTAGTTAACGGTTGCCGAGAAATTAAGCATTGAACCTAAAGCATTCATTTAGATTTTAACTGATGTGCAAATTTAAGCGTGCATTTATTGGCTAATTAACCACAGCTCTGAATGCAGCTCATCCAGTTAGATCATAGAGTTGGAACTGCCTATTGTATGTATGCTAATAGTTTTGTTTTGAGTTTTCCCTACTTAAAGTATGTCAATATATGATGAGACCTGTCATTTTTGTTTTGAATAATCATATAGTTTGGTTTACATCCATAAACAAATTAACTTAAATAAAGAACTTTTGATTTGAAAAATGTAATTCACAAAATATAAAAAGGCAGTACCATGTTTTTAGTTATATACACCATTTTTTGCAAATTGGCATCAAATTTCCATCCAAAGGCTGTGACATATACCACATAAAATTACTCATACCATGCCATAACACTTCAGTTATATCACCCATTCCCACATAAAGGTTATTGACATGAAGCATCCGCCCAGGCATCAGCACTGGGCCTAACTGAAAGTGACAGATGCACCATGTGCCTTGAGGAGGCTGTGTCAACATTCAGAGGGAAAACCAGCAGCGTTTTCCTGGGATAAGATAATAAGACCTACAGGGCTTTTCTCTGAGTGAGATCTGCAACTAATAAAATAAAAATGGACAAGAATGTCTGCAGGATTCCTCACAGCTGGAACCCAAAGTAAATATCTTAAAATTAATCTTCCAGACGTTTGCGTCTATTTAGTTGTTTATAGTCGCCGCTTCAGATGTACACACTCCGACTCTGAAGTGATTTAAAATATTCGTATGTAGTTGAGCGATCATCTTCTGAAGGTCATATGCTATTTAATATGAGTTTATTCCAATTTAGCGCTATAGTAGAGTTGGCGAATGTATTTAAAATGCACAGTGTGGGAAAACTGAGAGCTTTGTAATGACTGTGAGTGTCTAAGTTGCTGTCAGAGTAGATTAAGTCTGTTCATTTAAAATAGGCACCGGGTGGGTTGGTGACTGCTTAGAAGACCTGATTCTTTCCCTGTACGCACTACATGAAGTCTAAGTCTTACACTGTTGGTGTGCTTACTGAAGTGCACTGTTCTTTCAGACACAAGAGAAAGATCTCAGAAATCCGGAAAGGAGTTTTGGGGCTTTTAGTCTATGTCTGAAACAGATCTTTAGATATCTATATCTATAGGTTTGTATCTAGATATCTTTGATGTTATGTGCCAGTATATAGGAAACCTGGGAGTGTGCTAGCACAGCCAGTTCAATGTCTGGAGCTTATTGTTTGGTCTCATTTTTATTATTATGTACTATAAATTGAATGATACCTGTATTATATAAATATATAATACGAGTGATGCAAAGAGTGATGTTGTTGTAACCTACTAAGCCCGCCTCCATTCTGTTTACTTTTTGTCACATTTTTAAAATTTACTTTATTTTTGAAGGATCCTACCTTTAATAGATGCTCAGGAAGTACATAGTGTTCAAACTATATTGTCCTATAATAAAACAACACTTTTCAGTTCGTTCATTTTGTTCATTTTTCAGCAAAGAACACCAAGTTGTGAACACGTCAACACATGTAATTAAGTGCTCAAAGAAAGCTTACAGTGTTTCATATATATATATAAATTACTTATCTGACAAGAGGTTAACTTCTCATTTATGGGCAGAAGATGCCAGGAGGGCAGTTGAACCTGTTTTCTGGTCCAGTTCACTCTCTGGCCTCATATTTTACATCTGCACCTCAGAACAGACTCAGGGCTCCTGGGTGTGACGTGTTGACTTCAGTTGTATATAATGTTAAATCCGACAGGGGCTACTGTGTCAGGCTTATTGCTTCATGCCTGTTTCATAGTGCTTTGATCAGCAGGGCAAAATAAATCTGAGATGTGATCTGTAAACATAAAATAACGAATTTTTAATCAACCTTGAGTGTTTTATAGTAAAATACGTTACATCAAGATGCAGATATCGATATAGAAATACTGTACTATCAGGGATTTGTAAAATGTTTATATTTCATCAAACATTTTACGTTTATGTACACTTGAAATGCTAATCACAACCTATACGTCTGAGTGAGAAAGGACATTTAATGAAACGTATGCCATGATTGGTTATGAATAGTGTGTTACATACCATAATTGAGAATGGGGCTCGTGAAAAAATGAGAACTTTGTAAGAGAGTCTGAATGGTTAACTTTCATTGGTGGATACTGTACTGTACTTTCACCATTATGCAGACAAAAAGCATGTTTCTTTGACAGCCATTCAAAAGTAGATGTACAATCTGCCAAAATTGTTTTTGCACACAGCAAAAACAGCAATAACTGTAGCAATAACTTCATAAAATTACAGTCTGTGTTTTACCAGTGACTGATTTCTGACGCAGGCAGTTCTAGAATCGGCTGATCAGTCACATGGCCTTTACGACTCGAGTGCCTAGACGGAGTGCCTACTGCCTATACAGGTTTTTGCACCCTAAAAAGAGAAGCATTTCGGAGGTGGAGAATAATTTTGTTAACATTTTTACAAAATGTGAAATGTTGAAGTTGTATTAATAAGGTAAATGTGGTAACTGTTGATGACTTCAAAAGTTATTAACCCCACTATATACATAATATAGCCATTAAAAACACATTTCCACCCTTCAGTTCTTCAGAGTAAAGAATTTACATCCTTCAACTCTGTACTAGTTTTAAACAAATGTGTCTTACACAACACACCCATTCACCTAATCTCCGCCTTTTCTGTAGCCCCACTCAGAATACCGTGTTACCATTATGCATATTTTGCCCAAATAGCCTCAGGCAGATTGTGAAGGTTACAACGACAGGAAGAACACGTACAAAAAACACTTCAGATTTAATTGTATCTCTCTTAGAGTAGAGCGATGTCATAAAGGACAGCAGGGAGTTTGGATGGTCCCCAAACAAGATACTCTCTCACACCTGGGGAAAGAGAGACTCATAAAACCTATCTAATGATTTGAGATCTAGACTCATTCATTTTTTGACCAGATTGGGTCCATTTTGTGCACGTACATGCCCCTCGCTCATTCTGTAAATGAAAAAAATGTACACTCTAAGTATGACTTCCGACATGGAAGCACTTTGAGGCAACTCTGAAGTAATAATGCAGGGGTCATTTCGTTTGCATAAAACATTAAAAGCACATTTCGAAATCTGTATTGTAGATATGTCTTCCAGGGGTGAGGCCATGAGAGCTGAGAGTAGCACTGGTCTGGCCAAATGTCAGAATACACTAATGTTCTAGAAATATTAAGACAAGCAATGAAATGCATTTTGACCTAAACAAAATACTTAGAACCTATAATTAAACCTTAAATAGATGCGTTCCATAATATTTTTGTTGAAAATATAATTTTAGTTTTGCATATAATTATAATATATACGTATGTGTGTGTGTTATAATCATAAGATTTAGGTTTCAAATAGGAAAAAATTGAGATGACTGTGATATGAAATCACAGTTTAAATTCTTATCTAAAAAAAGTTTTAATATTTAAATCCTTATGAAAATTCTATCATTATATACCCTCATGAAAATTCTAAACCTGTCAAATTTTATCTTCTAAAAAGAGGAATTTGAAAAGTGACATTGGCATTTTTAAAAAAAATGGCAATGACATTGGAAAATGACGTTTTTGAAGTTTTTTAATCATATAAGTGAGCACTGGGTAAGTACATAAGACAACTTTGTGGGAGAAAGTTGTTTGCTATTAATTTAACATTTAAAACACATCTACAACAACATAATAAAATGTAGAAACAGATGTACATTTTATGTAAGGTCTCTTAGGAAGACTTAAAAGAGGACAACACCAGTGCAAATAAAAACTGTACTACAGTAATTTGCATGATTTAATTTATAAAGTGGTGTATGTTGTGTATGAAATTTTAGAATCGTATTTCAACAGGCCTTGGCATTGCTATGTTATCAAAGTCAGAGTCAGCTATATTGTCAATTCTGCCACATGTACAGGACATACAGAGAATTGAAATTGCATTACTCTCAGACCCTTGGTGCATAACAGATAATATAACGTACAAAAGGTAGAGTTTTAAAAGGACGAATAAATACAATTATACATATAATCTAAAAAGTGAAAAATACAATATACAAATAAGGGCACATGGCAGAGAGTGCAAACCAAACAGAGTAGTGCAAATGCAAACAGTTTAGTGCAAACAGAGCTAGTAAATATGATAAAGTGACAGAGAGCCTTATAACAGACAAGAGGTAGTTATGAGGTAGCTAGCAGACCAACGCTGCACTAAGTGACTGGTGCAGGTCTGTAAGTGTGTGTGTGTGAGTGTTTGCGAGTACGTGTCAGAGTTCAGAAAGTTCGTGGGGAGGAAGAGGGGAGTGGGGGCAGAGCCGGGAGAGAGTTAAGCTTCCTAATAGCCTGATGGATGAAGCTGTCATTTAGTCTGCTGGTCCTGGCCTGGAGACTCCGCAGCCTCCTTCCTGATGGCAGCAGGCTGAAGAAGCTATGCATTGGGTGGGTGGGATCAGCTGCAATGCAGAGGGCTTTTTGGTGAGACGGGTGCTATAGATGTCCTGGAGGGAGGGGAGAGGGACACCAACGATCTTCTCAGCTACTCTAACTATGCGTTGGGGAGTTTTGCGGCAGGATGCATTGCAGGCGCCAAACCACACAGTGATGCAGCTCGACAGGATGCCCTCGATGGTGCCTCTGTAGAACGTGCACATGATGGGGGCTGGTGCTCTGGCTCTTCTTAGTTTGCGGAGGAAGCAGAGACACTGCTGTGATTTCTTGGCCAGTGCAGTGGTGTTGTTCGCCCAGGAGAGATTCTCAGTCATGTGTACACAAGTGCAAACGTGGTGCTGCTCACTCTCTCCACAGACCCGTTGATGGTCAGAGGAGCATGTTGAGTGAGCGCTCTCCTGAAGTCAACAACAATCTCCTTCGTCTTCTCCACACTCAGAGAGAGATTGTTGTCTCTGCAGTTTGTCTCATTCCTGTTGCTAATAAGACCCACCACAGTTGTGTCATCCGCAAACTTGATAAAGAGGTTGGAGCTGTGTGACAGTGCACAGTCGTGGGTATGCAGAGTAAAGAGAAAGGGGCTCAGTGTTTGAAGTGATGGTGCTAGATGTGTTACTGCCATCCCATACTGATTGTGGTCTTCCGGTGAGAAAATCCAACAGCCAGTTACACAGTGTGGTGCTGATCCCCAGCTGAACCAGTTTTTGAGTGAGCTGTTGGGGGATGATAGTGTTAAATGCTGAACTGAAGTCTATGAACAGAATTCCGACGTAGGAGTCTTTTTTGTCCAGATGTATGAGTGCTGAGTGGAGTGCAGTGGAGATGGCATTATCAGTCGAGCGGTTGGACCGATACGCAAACTGGAAGGGGTCCAGGGAGGGGGGCAGGATAGACTTAATGTGCTGCATGACTAGCCGTTCGAAGCACTTCATGAAGATGGGAGTAAGTGCAACTGGACCGTAGTCATTAAAACAGGAGGGAGATTATTTTTTTGGGACCAGAATGATGGTGGTGGCTTTGAAACATGTGGGGATGACAGCCTGATTAAGAGAGATGTTAAAGATATCTGTGAAGAGTTCCACTGCAGTCTTTCAGTACGCGACCAGGAATGTTGTTAGGACCCATAGCTTTGCGTGCATTGATCCTACTGAGGGATCTCCTCACACTGTCCGGGGACAGAGTCATCACCTGGTCACCAGGAGGAGGTGGGGTCTTCTGTGCAGTGGTGCTGTTTTGTGCCTCAAAGCAAGCAAAGAACATGTTCAACTCATTCAGCAGGGAAATGGTGCTGTCTGTGATGGTCTGTATCCACCGCCACAGGCTCTTTGTGTCTCTGCTGTTATTGAAGTGATAGTCTATCCTTCAGGAGTACTGTCTCTTAGCCTCTCTGATGCCACGGGACAGGTTGGCCCTAGCTGTCTTCAGGCTCGCCTCATCTCCAGCTCTGAAGGCAATGTTCTGAGCCTTCAGGAGGCTGTAGGTATATTCCCTCGGTAGATAGAACGGCCGGCACTTAATAACCATAAACTCCACCACTGGTGAGCAGTATTTGCAGACCGCTAAGAGCATTGTGGCACCGGGTGCTATTGATGTAAACACGAAGCCCGCCACCTCGGGTCTAACCTCCGGCGATCACAACTCTGTCTGCATGGTAGCATGTGAGCTGAATGGTGCGGTCCAGGACATTGTCACTGAGCCATGTTTCTGTGAACACAAAAACACAACAGTCCCTAACAGTTCTCTGAGATGAACGTAGTGGTCGGATGTAGTCCAGTTTGTTGTCTAAGGAGCGTACGTTGGCGAGAACGATGGTGGGGATAGCTGGTTTGTGTGGGTTAGCCGCTAGCCTAGCTTGGATCCCTCTACGCTTACGCGCTCTTCTGCTGCTTCTCACGCCACTTGAGGTGCCTCCATTCTGGGCAAAGTGCAGGAGTGGGGGTCGGTGATTAAGTAGGCAGCTCTTCGGCGTCTGCGGAGTTTAACTTAAAAAGTATATACACACGTAGGGACAGATAAACATGATGAAGACGTTCAATAACACTGCGACTTACAGGGCGAAAAACACAAAAACACTTTTTTGTTGGGAGAGAGAGAAGCCGCAGCGTGTGCACGCGCCAACATCTTCAATTTAAGAATCGTTTATTATTTATGTTTATCATTTAAAACAAATCTCTCCAAGCCTAATTGAGGCCCTTTGTTTACTGATGCCTTAATTTAACCAGCTTTAATTATTCCTAACTGGTCATACTGGAAAAGTCAGCATGGGGTATGTTACAGCACAAAGGTAGTCACCTGTTTAACGATAAACGGTTGAGATTTACTCAACAGCCCTGTTTTATAAGAAAGAAGGCACAGAAGGCTTTTACCGAACACCTGAAGAGGGAGCGAATTTTGGATTTCAGATAAATCTGAGATTAGGTGCAGATTTAGGAGGTTGAGCTGAGAAGAAGAGTCTGGAGGCTGTAGAGATAAGAACGCTTATAGACACTTTCATTGGGAGACTAAAGAGATCGATATCGCAGGACAGAACATAACACTGTTGGATACCAAACCTCAGCAGTAGGTCTTCTGTTTTCAATCAGAAATATGGTATATCTTTGTATAAAAACATGGGTTGTGAAAAGTAGACCGCTTTAGTTGACAGGGGTGATGTATATTTGTAAATTGTTGCCTTCATGCTTGCCCAGCTCAAATCCGATTTTACTCATTATTTACACAGATATTCAATATATTTGTGTTTCCTGAATGAGTCAAACAATTACACGTTCATTCCTCACAGTCTTCTTTCAGTTTATGTCTTATTGAATATGATGTCTGCTTTGACTAAGCTCTGAGTATTTGAAAATGTCTGCACTGATTAATCTTGACAGCACAATAACTGTGACTTTTTCAGTTTATATTTGACCGATTGAAATCCAGTTACAACTATGTCCCATTATTTATTTTTAAATTTGTTACAGCCTTATTTTTAGTATTACCTTCATCCCTTATTCATCAAAGAAATGTGTAGACATCGATTGTTCACTAAACACAGTAATTTTCAGTCTTGGGAAACAACACTCTATTGGTAAGGATTTTAGATTTTGTTCTTACATTTTTTTAACCTGAACCACTATCATAGAAATACACAAAACTCAATGCAACAATCACAGACACCAATCTGACAGATCTGTAGATATTATTTATTATATGTATTTTTATATTGGTGCATATAAATTCTTTCTTGTGTTCATTTAGTAAAAAATGTGTTAAAGTTGTCATTGCATGTTACTCTAAACATAACACCTTTATAAGAGATTTCGGAAGAGATGCATCCAACATCCAAATGACATCCAACGTTTCACTAAAAAACATTGAGAATTTCTTCTCTATATGACCCAGCCGTTGTTAGCAGACACCTCATGCCTTGCCTGGATCTTATTCCTCAGATCTAAATCTAATTTTGTTTCCTGTTTCGTGACTGATTTTCAGCTCCTTCCAAACACAACTGCTCACTTTAGCTCTGAGCCGAACTTAAGTGTGATGTTTCTCTGTGTCTAGGGTGTAGATACCGGTGCTGTGCTGTCACATGCATGCAATGCCAGGGATGACAGTGGTGACTGTGGACCCTCGGGCTGAGAAAAGGCCCCACTTCTCTCTCTTTCTTCCTTGATTTCATGTGACACAAGAGTGACCTTATTTGGACAGGCTGCGTTAAAGAGCCTCTTTCTTTGATGTGTTATTTTCAAAGGGTCTAACAAGCGCGTGGCAGGTGTGGATCAGAGCGCCGGAGGGACGATAATGAGAAACTCTGTGCTGAAATAAGAAGTCAAATAGAAGGCTGTAAAGTGGGGTGGGTCAGCTTTCTCTCAGCCTGACAGGCAAGGGATAAATACAGACACTTAATGTTTGGAAAGTGGCGACAAACTTGGAAGGTTGAATATTCTTCACTTAGATATCTTAAAATTAGAGTAAAAGACTTAAAGTCAAATTGTGTAATTTCTGTTACATTAGCATCATCAGTCAGAAATGCATCAATAATGGCAACAGTCTTTGACAAATTTTCAAGCAGATTTCTCAAACACTCCCCCTTCTCCCATTGGTTGGACAAACAGGAATCGATCCTGAAAATGCTATTGATTAAGTCAGTGTTAATGCTGTCAGTTTTGTAAGCAGAAACAAGGATTTGACTGGCTAGTACAGTCCAGTTGGTGGATGCCATAACTACACTTCCATTGCCAGACATCTTTCTCCATTTAAAGCCAATCACAATGTGTTTTTACAAAGTAACATTTTTGAGAGGCAACATACTGTATATATCACAAAAAAATCAGTATATTGTAGCAGATGTTTTCAGAGGGATAAAAAAATATGAAATAAACATTTTTAGCTGTCTTTATCATTTCCAAACGGTTCCGAACAAGAATGGCTAGTTTGAGAATGTACATGTTCTTGTGGTACCATCTGCTAATCAGTATTGTCATGATTTCTGTGGCTCCAGAGTAATTAGTCACATGGCATTTAGAGCTCAGGTGATTAGCTTAAAAACTATAATAATAATACATTCCAAAACAGACAGCCAATGAGCAAAGATGGCAGCAAGAATGTTGCATACTTTCAAATGGACCTGCATCACTCAAGGTAATGCCATCGAGGCGAGTAGGAATGTTTCTGAAGGTATTGTATACCTCATTGGCTTGTTTTGATTCATTTACACAGCCGGTGTTTACAAATCAACCTACAAATGTTATATAGATGTGCTAAGTTATAGCCTCAGCATATTAGGATGAAACAGGAGGAGTTTTTTAATATATAAAATATAAAAACACATAAAACACATTATTGAACTGGTTGCTATGTGTGACCCTTGTATTATTATAAAGGAAATGCTGTGACACTGCTGATGGATCAAAGCTTTCTTTGCTTCTTATACAAAGAAAGATTCAAGATATTTTTGGAATTATTTATGACAGGTTTCACAGTAAAGGCTTTGTAGTCTCTCAATGGTTTAGTAGCTTTCATGAGATTTTGACTGATTGAAAGAGTTGTTTCTTTAAACATCTGAACTAAAGCCCACAATGGCACACAGTGGGCTAATATAGCTATTAGCAATACAAGAATAAGAATACATAAGTGCATACATTTTCCCCTGATATATTGAACAATAGAAGTAAAATTCCTAACACATAATTGTGTCCCAGAAAACCATCCTTATTTGTAAATGCTACTTATTCCTGTCGCATACATCTGGTCTAACGGTGGAAACATTTGTATTGTAAAAAATTACTTTGCTTCTTAGGACATTTCTGGGACCAAATTCTGATTAAAAAACAAAAACAAAACATTATTATTCATTTTTACATGTATAAGATTAGGATTTTGATGTCTGCAATATCTTTAAATTCTCATTAATTTACCATTATGACTTTGCAAAGAACATTGCAACATTTTATTATATTGGAACATTTTAAGCATAAAGTGGCATATCCCAGCCAATGGCATATCCACAGTAGGTTCCAAGTAGCTTGTCCAAGCTGATATGGCTGGGGTTTTTTGCCACCAGTTTGGACCACCTTAAGCTGATTTTAATTTTCAAGGGGAGATCTTTAAGAAGGTTTTAGAGGGTTTGGTATGGACCTTTGCATGACGCATTTTGTGTTCTGGACCTGGCTAAGTGTCAATCATCCCTTGTGATGGCTGATTTGTTTGGTGCTAGTGGGCTTAAACAGCAGGATTTCCTTGTTGAACCAAGCATCACTAGAAAGATCATGCTGGTCCATCAGCTAGTCTAGCACTGAACCAGCACTAATTAGCAAAAGCAAGTCTTTTCAGATGGGCTTTGCTCTAAAAGCCAGTTTTTAGCAGACTGAAACAGGATCTTCTGCAGTATTTTTCTGTGGTCGGATACATCCACGCTTCCTTCTATTTTAACAAAATGAGAAGTCCCAGCTGAAGCCCAGTAGTCCTACAGATTGTAGGAATCTTGTTTAGTTAATAATTATTTGTTAATACTTATAATAATAAAACTGTTGGGTAATATTCATGGACATTTGATCCATGACAATGTTTGTGTTATGTTTAGGACAAAACTGTTTAGGACAAATGAATAGAGATAAACATTGTTGTTTAACAGTCTCTTTTATTCTGTTTGTCTGTTTCACAAAACAAAACAGCTTTATTTAAGGTTGGAATCTGGGCTATTTTGCCTACAATACAAGTAATTACTGGACAGAAAGGATCAGATCACTGGCAAAATTAGAATTTTCTTTGTCTCACCTAATAAGAGCGCTTAAAATTCGAAACTTTATTCTAATCAACCCTTAAAAAATTTTCACAGGTTATGAAAACCAAAGCTAATAACCTTATGGTTCATGTTAAAAAGAGTGCCACTGCAAACCAGGCATTATCTATAATAAGATTAATATTTAAAAACAAATGGTTTTTAAAAACATGAAAAACATGCCAAACTAAAAACATGCCAGTTCCATAATTTAAATGTGTATGACGCAGTGTTATTTTAGTTCAAACCATCTCACCCTCAGAAAGATGTGTCAGGATGACACTAATAAGGATCCCTCAATAAATTAACACCTATGAGGTTCCTTTGCTTCCTATGAAGAACAAACGCACATTCTTTCATCAGTAATTGGCTGAAACCGCTCTGTCAAGCTCCACAGGGGCCGAATGAGGTCCCGGAGCCCAGGCTGAGTGCAGCAGTTGCGGGGGCCCTTTAAGTAGAACCTCTGTACAACAGCTTCGCAGGCTCCCTGTGGTTCTGTGGACATGACATACGCCCTGAATCCATCTAGCTGCATATTCAGGAAAGGTTTTCAGCAGGAGAGTGGCTTTTGCCAATCTCTGATGGCTCCCAGCTGGGCTGGTAGTAATGCCCACATGTTTCTTCCTCTGTTGTGTGGACAGGTGGATAATAAAGTGCTGTTGTTTTCCAAGCATCCGGTCATCTGTGATGTTTCTGTCATGATGAAAACAGGGCTGACACCATTATGAAATTCTACTGATAACCTATCAAACAAATAACAGTGATTAACGATTTTAATGTCTTTTTTTGAGAGCTACAGATGTGAATTACAGATGTTTACAGGGTGGAATGACATAAACAGTCATTGTCTAAATACTAAAACATATTTAACATGCAAATATTTCTCTTCTCTAGGTTCTTTTATATATTTACAGCATTCAGAATTCCACCTGGATATTATATTATAGTAAAAAAAATATTGTGCTTGTTAAAGCCAGATTACTCTTAACTCTAAGCATTGCACTTTAGTGTAAATCTGACCTTTAGTGTAAATCTGTTTTTCCTATAGATATTATCAATCGGTCAGATCATGTTGTTTGTTAAAGAAAGGTGTGTTACCTACTGTTCAAATATGATCAGACTTAAAGTTTTTGCCTTATATTGTAGGGTCTCAAGCCATTCCTCTAGACCACAGGGACATAGAAACTGTGCCATAGATAAGCTCTTTTTGTAGCTTCTGTACACTGCCTGAGATGATCAAATAGCTAAACTTTTTTAAGGTTTAGCTTGCTCGTTTACAATTCTCGTGTTTGGACTGCAGTATACAGTTGGAGTTTATAGCACAAAGTGATTGAAGTGGTTAAATTGAATAATCACAATATCACAATTAGATCAAATGATCATAAAAAGCCTAGATGACACACCTCTGCCATGCAAACACAAAAATAGCTCTTTTATAGCATTGAGTGATTCAAGTGGATTCCACGTGGCTTTTCTAACCTCGTTCAGCGAGGCAGATTTTTGTCTCTCGCTCGCTTGTGTCAGCTCAGGATTAGAAGAGATCAGAAAGGAACAAAGCATGACAATAAAATTCTCACGTTCTCACATGGGACCAAATACATATGAAATATGTCAAAGCGGAGCGTCGTCTTTATGCCGAGACGGGAGTCTTTCTCCTCATGCTAATTTTTAACGGTCACAGCAACCTGGATCGCATCTATATTTTGTCAATTCTACAAAGTGATTAGATGGTTGCCATGGCGAAATATTAATTGACTCAACTGATCTCTCAGAGTGGATAGATTATTCAGAGGAGTTAGGGAAATAATCTCTTTTGATTGGTCACAAGCACAGAGTCAGGAAAAAAGTTAAATCAGAAGAATGCATTAATCCCCTTAAGCATGTAATCAGGGGTTCATACACGCATGTGTTTGTAATGGCAAGAGTTTGTTGTATATGTGTTTGCCAAAAGCATTTATGCTGTCAACTCCAATCAGTAACTTTTGTAATTTATCATCTTCTTGGGGATGAAAACACAGTATTTTCCCTGTCAGTGTTGCTGTGTGTTTGATTGAAGTTGTGTGATTAACTGTAATCAAACACCTTATATTCACTCATACAGCTGAGTGGGTGATTTGGGTGGTTCTTTAATTATTATTTTAAGGAAAATGCATTTTTTTCTTATTTGTGAATTTTTCTAATAGTTTATGCTATTGATTGAGTAAAAGATGGCTGGTCTTAGGACTATATCACAGAGCTGGTTAAACAAACTTAAAGTTACATTGTAACTTGAGTACCAGAGTCTTTAGGAGCAGGATTATCTGAAATAATTACCACAAACTACACTGTTAGCCCGGATTTTATATCTAATTAAACAGTTTAATTGCAACATACATATTATATATTATTTAAGATTTAGTGCATCACTATAAAAATGTAAGTAAATTCTACTACTTTTGCAGACATAGTTAAATGTGTAAATAATTTTAAGTTTAATGGATTCAATTTAAAAAGTTTTTGACTGACCACGCCCCCTTACCCCCACACTGATTGGCTGTGGAGCAGTTTTAGGCGACGCCGTTTTCGCCTGGTTGAAGCTGTTTGTATATTTGTAGAATTGTTGGTGAGTAACATTAGTTCAAATGTAACTAAACGTTTCATCCAGTTTTTGTTTCATTTTTACGCCTAGAGGTTGTTTGTGAGTAACGTTAACATTACTGGAAAATAAGTGCGTCTTAAGCACATGACAGGCGAATTCGGCAGCCCTAAGTTAGTCATGACATCGGCTATGACATTTTTCCTTCCTTCCCATCAAATGGATGTTTGTGGGTAATGAGACAATTTAGGGCATTTTAACTTGCAAGATTTTTTACTTACAATTGGTTGGACACGGTCCCGCTTCCGTGAAGCGTTTTCCATGGAGTTTACGGACATGACATTTGCTCTTCGCAGAAAAGAAGTTGTTAATAACAAGCCTGACATCAGCCAGGTGGTTCTTTGATGGCCAGCTCTGTTTACAGAAAGCCAGGTACAGTATGTATTTTTTTCTTTTGAAAATACTTGAGTATTTTACCACACAAATCAGTAGATGTGACAATGGATATTATTTATGATCATTTGGGGGTGGTGAGCACTGTGACACAAATCATGTAGTGTTGACCATAGCCTAATATGGTTTGCTGTGTTCTATATTTCAGTGGTCGGGAAAAATATCAGAGAGAGCTTCTTTGATGCTCTAGACCATCACTCCCTAAATCTGATGGACATCTTTAGAAAGAAGAAAGGCCTTGCTGGTCAGATTTTAGTTGAGCTTTTACGTCAGACAAAGGCGGGTGTTTTTTTTGTCTACATCCATCTACTCCTTTTGACTGTTGTCATTATCTCCTTTCTTCTTTGTATTATTTTTTTTTACTCATTTGTTTTGTCTACTTTGCTGTTTTTTTTTGTTCTTGTCTTCTCCATTCTTAAGTGTGTTCATGCTATATTTTATTTTTGCTATACTTTATTTTATTTTTCATCTGCTATACCCACGTTTCTTTTTCATCAGATGAACACAAACAGGAAGGGAGATTAAAGGTCCTTCTGTTCTCTCCCTTCCTGTTTGTGTACATATTTTTCCTGTTTAGATCCCAAAATCTATACATTTTGTGGGAGGTTCAGTATTTAAATACATGTCTATATCCCAACCAAACTGTGTTGTACAATATCTTCCAGACCACTGAGCCAACATCTTTTTTAAGACCTGCTCTTTAAGTAATTAAATTGTTGTAAATGTTGCAGGTGTAAATTAATACATTAATGAAGACTGTCTACTGCTAATTTTCTGAATTATTTAAAGAATATTTTACTGACTTGTTATTTACAGACTGAAAATATTTATTTACAAAAGTCAAATGTTTTTTTTTTGGTGAATAAACTGTAAATATATGAAAGGGAAAAACCTTGACCAATGTATTTAAGTTAGAAGAACAGATGAACAGTTTTACCAGAATTGCATTTATACATTACAAGTATTGGTAGTACAACTGCATTAAATGTGGCTTGGCAGATATAGAGAAACTTTCTCCTTTTTTGTGCAAGAATCACAAATTTTATCTTTTTACGTTTGAAAAACAACACAGAATTATTTAACTGCCATGATCTTATTTATGTTTTGTCAGGATATCAATGACGATACAACCAAATTTCAGTAGGAATCCTCTGCGTCAATGCAGAAGGTCAACAGCTGAACCCTTCCAGAGTGTGCATAATCTTGGAAGGCAATTCAGTGATGCAAGCAGAAAACCTGCCTCAGGCCTTCTGTCGTCTTTTCGGACTCATTTATGCCCTACACTTGGACTACCCAAAGTGTATGACAAACACCTACCTTTTTGTCCAGCAGGTATATCTTAACCTTGGAAGGATTGAGCTGGCACCCAAAATTCTATCTTTGAAGAATCAGCTTGCCGTCACAGTGTGAAATGGTGTCATCCATAAGAATTTTGGAACGTTTGTTTGATGGGATTTATTTTTCTTTAAATTCATTCATTTATTTATTTTTATCACTGGCACTGTGATGTGGAATAAGGCCAGATTTAAGGTCACATTTTGTTCAGCATTAGCTTTTATTCTATTTTTATTTTTGTAGATGCAGTGTTAATGCTTGTTTGTTTGTTTATTTATTTATTTATTTTTGCTTGTGATGCTTGTTTTAAAGTTGTCTTTACTGTATTGTTGTATTTTGAGTTGTAAATTAAAAAAAGGAAACCTTGTTTGAATTGCTTTTTGTATCTAATTTAATGCAATTAAACAGATAAGTGAAGTAACTGGACAGAAATTTAAAACATTAAGTAAATTCAACTTAAAATAATTATTAGAACCACTAATATCTTTAAGTAATGTTCCCTCAAGTTGTCAAGTAACCATTACTCAATTTTTTTAGAGGAACCAGTTTCCTTTAATTTTTTAAGTAAACTTAACTCACAGTGTTCAGTATTGGACAGGGTCTGTCCACAGTCAGTTGTACAGATCTACCCAGAAAATGAGCTGAGCTATGCTATTCAAAATCATTTACATACATGGCAGACACTTTTATCTAAATTGACATACGGTACATACAGTACATAACATTTTCTGAGTATGTGCATTCCCTGAGCATTAAACTCAGATCTTGGCATCGTAACAGGACAGTTAAATCTGAATTTCTGCTTGTTTAACAGTAGTTCTCATTATTTCCCAGACATGACAATAAAGTGAACAGTTCTGCTTATGAACATTAAGTTTTCCTGTTCCTAATTGTTTAAACACAATTATCCAAGATTGGATGGCACATTGGCAAATTCACTTTGTAAAGACCAGCCAAGTTCAGCTGGAAGTGCTGATTTTCTGCTAGTACTTGCAGTTTTGTGTTCAATATGCATCAGATAGTCTGTGAATAAACTGTGGACGGTCCATGAGCATGTTGTGTGAGGGTGACATTTATGATTATTGTTACTAATATAAAACTACAGTAATGTGATCTTGTTGAAACTGTAAAGAAGCCTACAAAATCTTTTGTTTAATGAAATTTTGGTTTAATAATTAACACTATTTTTGGTGCTGGGGGAAAAATACTAAAATGTCATACTGATCCCTTTCTTGCCTTTACTTTTTAACTTTGTTTTAGTTTTTAGCACACAAAATGTGCTATGATGGTTAACTTCGTTGACATTTTAATACCATTATACTTTAATACACCATCAGTGTATATTAGCACATTACTATTGTATTTCTGTGGTACGTCATGGTATTACTATCCTACTGTGGTATACATATGTTAAAACATCACCAGTATTACAAAATTATTCTCTGTTACCTACAAACCCCAAAGAAAAACAGCTTTCTTGAGACTACAGACAGAAATCCACATTCTTATGCATGTGACTGTGGAGGAATGAGGAGGAACTTGCACTAGCCAGATGACACAAACATGACACTGTGCCATTCTCAGCAAATAAGAACATGTTAAGGGTAGAGATCCCTCACAATGCCCCAACAGCAAGATTTCAAGCATTCAGAAGGTGTAACTTTTCTTGAAAAACAAACATTACACCCCAACAAACAAGTGTTAATACATTCACCAAATAAAACCTAACAAACACTCTAAGCTGGTGTTTGTTTGGCCAATGTCAATGAGTGTTTAAAATTGGAAAATAAGAACTGGTTCATTATGCAAAATACCAGAAGCTAATGGTTTCTATGATGTTATGTCTGTCAACACTTCCTGTGTACAGAACAGTGGAATGAAATACATATTTATCCTAATTTAAATGCTACTACACACACTGACAACTGCATTGCACTGTTGTTCAATTAGCAAACAACTAACTCTTATGAAACACATTGAAATCTGAATTGCTACATTTAAATATTGTGTTGTATTGTATAAGCTGCAGTAGCAGAGATGAGTTCTGACTGGTGTTTATAGTTCTGTGTAGTGTTCTCACTTCGGCCCTAAGATTACTTTTAATTGCAGCCTCTGGATTTCAAGCTAAATCTGCCACTGAGAAGAAAGTAGCCCAGAAAATCTCATTGTCTTTCAAAGCTCTTTGAATATATATGAAACTAGTAGTAGTAGACTATACATCAATGTCAGTCAAAATAAGAACAAAAAGAATGACAGATACCTGCACTCCCTAAAATAGATTTTTGGATAGACATTTGGAGTTTGCTGCATGTATGAAATACACACAAAGGTGATAGAATTGTATAAAAAAACACTTATCTTTCTGATGTCCTTGTTAGGTCTTGTGTAATTAAGTGCCTTAGATCATTTTACAGCTCGGCCCACTTGAATCAAATTCATCCATCAGACTCATTACTCTTGATTCTTAATTAGTGTTTATGTTTACATTAAAAAGAGCTTTTCTGTAGCCTGCCTGATTTGGTTTGCTAATGCTTTATTGCTTTATTATCATAGAAAAAACAATATGTTGACTTAATGAATTTAAACACTGGTATTTGTGTAGTGTCTGCAAATTTAACTTATGTTTGCTTTTTCACTTACAGTCATGTTATTTCTTTCTGTTCTTTAATAGTCTTTCAGCAAGGTTAAAAATAACTTCTGTCACTTGTAGAGGACTCATGTGCAGTAATTGCTGTGCTATTTTGACACGTATTAATGATCCTTGCAATAAATACATTAACTAGATGAAGGTGTTGATGCAGTTGTGCATGAATTGTGCATTATTTCCAAGAATCATAATTTGAGGTGTTCCAGCATCTTCATTGGTTAATTATCTCCCAGCTGTTTACACATAATGTACAGATATAAATATCAGTGTGTGTATATAAGAGGTGGGTGAAAAGAGCAAAGTCACGCTTAGTAAAATTATATTGTGGTAATAGTATAATGGTATCTAATGTCACAAATTCACTTTTACAGTGAAATTAACTAAAAACTTTACAAATTGAAGATATATCATTCATAAGAAATGAATCATAGGTATAGCATCCATGCAAAAACAAATTATGTAACGGTTGAGTTACAAAATAGTCCAAAACAGCAAAAGTAATATTACATAAAGAACTGTATGACTCTAAATTCTAATTCTAATTCAAAGCCTGAATGTACAAAACCCTACGCATGCACAACTGTAATAGTTCTTGCTCAGCAATCTGAACTAACTGGTAGAATTGACCTGCCATTGAAGATACAGTTGCTTAAGTTTGGTCCTAGAAATTGAACCGTGTACCAGAATCACCAGTCACATGCAAATTTGACTGTCGAAGCCCATGTCACATTCCTTGATTGTGGAGCAGGGACAGCAGTAGTTGGGGGGTGCTGATCCAGGCGTGGGTGTTTTCCTTCTTTGTGTGGAACTGCGGCCTCATTTGAGTAGATGTGTGAATTGAGCTGCCTTTTCTGGATAAAAAAATGTGCGTTTTCTCAAGTGCCTGATCACCATGTCATTAAACTCCATTTTAAAGTTGACTAGCTGAAGCACTCTTGTACCATGCATGAAACTATTGTTCCATTGTGTGTGTGAAACGGCGAGATATGGGCAGATTGGCTGTGGTTTTCAACTGCCTTTATGTTTAAAGAACCTGAATGACAAAACTTAGAGGTTAGAGGCATCTACTGCGGCATGTTGGAATTATTGGTGTCATTTCCCAGAATAATTACTGTTGAACTGTAAATATTACAGTAAGATCAGTCTTGCTGTTATTGGCCAGGTGAGAGGTGTTTTAGGTGTTTTAAACTGTTAAAAACTGTTTTAAACAGTTTTTGGCTGGATTGGCATTTTTTCACATCAAATAGCTGAAAGGAATCCATCAGATATGGCTGGATGCTGTTGACAAAAATGTATATAGATCAGCCATGTGCAAAACCATGAAGCAGCTTTGAAGCAATATGTACAGAAAGTGTGATACAAATAAATGTGACCAATCAGTCTCAAGTAAGCGCTAAAAATTTAGACTAATTTCAGGTCGCTTGACCCCCATCAGATGCAGTTTTGGTGGGCATTTACTTTCTATGGTATACTTTAATGCAAGGAAATCAGAATGGTAGGAAAAGCTGGAAAAAGTTATTTTAAGTTGGCATGCTGTTTTCCAAACTTAAGGCAAAAACAGGGCAAGATGTGACACAGTGCCCAAATGCATTAATAACAAGATGAATGTAAAGATGAAGCTATTCAGAGAGGGTTTTACAAAGCGCAACTAATTAAAGCACCACTGCAAACAAAATAAATTACACATAAAAGAAACAATCGAGATAAACTAGGCTGTTAGACCACTGATTACTTATGATAACCCATTCATAATTATTCAATAATAATTCATAAGTGTTCATAATCTTAACATTTCTACAAGTACTGAATGGAATTAGCTACAGTATATTAACTAAATGAAGGAGTTTTAATTATACATGAGTATGTCAAAAATGTCACAATTTGAGATCATTATCTTCCAGTTAAATACACACATAGGGATATAAATATCAGTGTGTGTATAGTAGAGGTGGGTGGTGTGAAACCACAGAATAACCATGATACATGCCTAATGGCTCATATCATATTTATAAATGTTTATAAATTGTAAGGCAGTTTCTGCATAATCTTATCTTTTCGTAAGATTGTATGTATATTTTGGTAAACGGTTTTAAAAGGGTACAAGTATTAAACGTATGTCAAAACACAATCATATCATATATATACGTTTATCATAATATAAAATGACTTAAACTATAAGGCTTTTCTATTCATTACCATATCTGAAAACACTGTATTATAAATGCACGGCTAAATTCTGTGTGCTTCTGCGCTCTCTGTGTGTGTCTCTAAAATGTTCGCTGTGATTCTGGCTCTTATGCAACACATTGGCAAATCATAGAAATTAAACTGCATTTGTCGTTTCACAAGCCCAAAGTGCAAATGCATGAATTGATCTTGACTTTCACGTCTAAACACAGATAACTAGCAGCTCCAACTGTTTATCCCCAGCCTAATCTTACTGACAGATGAGAACAGTGACATATTTGTTTGCTGTCAGTAATTTTTGTAGAACGAAAACAAACCAGACTCACAGAGCTTTTGATTGTGAGCTGAATAGCAAGTATTTGCTCACGGTCACCAAAAGTTCAGACAAAGAAATACTAGGTTGTGTATACTTACACTATATATATATAAATAAACTAGAGATTTTCAGAAATTAACACATTGTTATGTTTATGATAATAATTATACATTAATATTTATTATAAATAAGACTATTTATTATTGTTATACAGAAAATCTCTGACTTAATTTTTTACTTTGTAGCAATGTCTGCCACAGAATGCTGTGTTTGTACAGTACAGGTCAAAACATGTCATACTTGCAAGAAGCAGGGCCTTGCGTAAAATACTACATAAATGAATAAAGTAGAGTTTATTAATTTAGGCACAAGACTATACCGCAACATAGTACAGCAAATCTAGCTGAATAAAGTTACAGTATTGTGTGTGTGTGTGTGTCTTAAAGAGATGGCTGAATTCGAGGATTCTTTATTTATGTCCATTAACAGGGAAAACACAACTTTTCATTTTCTCATTTACTTGAAATTAACAATGCATTTTCATTAGGTGCATGATTTTGTAGTGTAGTCCCATAATAACGTTCTCAAAATGTTCATTTAATGAATGCAGAGAATGTGATAAACCACTCAACAGCTTCTATTCGACACCCAAGAAAGCACCGATAAGGTAATCTGAGCTCTCAGAAGCCGGAGAAATAGAGAAAGAGACATAAGAAAATAAATAACCAAAATTAACTTTAAACTTTAAAATCCTCGGGCTTTCAGTAAATGCTTTTGTGTTTGGCTTTGTGTTTATGAAATTTATAGTTCTCTTAAAGGACACCCCAGTAATCCCTTCACTGACCAAACGCATGTGCCAATCCTCAATCCAGGTGTTAGTTATCCACCCGCCCCAGAAATGTCAACGCGGACCCGCTCGTCTCAGCGCCTGCCTGTGATGACTATGCTGAGCGGATAAAATGTCCATTGAGCTGCCAGTCACAATACTTTTATATTTATTTCACTTCTTATTTTGTTTCGCAATTTCCATGTGGGTTCCTAAGGGATTCTCAATGGCAAGTCAAAGATGATAGTTTTTAAGTCTTTTGGTTTTTCTTACGCATTAAGCAGTAGCTCAGCTTTCACATAGAGTTAGAAAGCAGCGCAGTGTCTTTTTCATATTTTAGATAAAAGAAGATCAAGAAATCACTTGACATCTCATCATCTTGCAAGGACGTCAGGGGCGAGGCAAAGATGAATGTACAAACACACTTTTTATGACGACGTTGTTTGTGAAATACTGATCAGCTGAATGCTTTTCTTCAGAGTAACTCCCTTGAGTTTTAGCAATATACTTCTTTTTCTTTACACTTTTTGATGTTACCATATCTAGTCCTCAGATTTAGTATATTTTTGTTTAGGGTTCTCAGTGTACTAAAATGTCAGTAGTTGACCATTAGAAGTAAAATGGGACAAATCTTGATACCATTTAACATATTCATTTAAAACGTTAAATATAACTTTAAATGCAACTGAATTAAATTAAAACAATTGCATGCATTACTTTAAAATACTTTTAAAATACTTTAATAATTACTTGGAAAACTTGAAAAAACTTTTAAAGTATTATAAAGTAAATAATCACTAAAAATAAAGAACAAAGCAATTACATGTGCATAATTATAGAATAACATAATCTTAACATTATTATTAACAGCACTGACAGTGGCAGGTTTATTAGGAGCTGTTAATGACAGATGAGCATTCAGAAATAGCTGGACTAGATAAGTGCCTGGAGACACTGTTTTATTTATAAATACACAGTTTCAAACATTACAAATCACCATAAACCCAGTTTTGCCCATAGACAAACTTTAATAAATTAAATGAATCACACAGACAATTAATTACTGGTGTTGAACTATTAACTCTTGTGTGATATTTTTGATTTATCAAATTTTTAACATATATTTTGTTATTCCATGTCACCCAACTTGACCTGAACCCGACTCAATAGTTATTCAGCATTAGATCACACACAGTAGACACAACACACACTTACCAATTTTTCTGATTTTGGGTTTCAGTGCTGAATATCTGCTCCAGTATATCAGAACACTGACCAACAAAACAAGATGGACTGTTTCTAGACACAAACAAAGTAAAATACATATTATGCTTTGTGAATGTGCAGAGAAGGAGTATAATTTTAAAACACATTCTGTTGGCTGAATTGTGTGGGAAATGTCAGGGTAAGGTTATTAATTGCACCAAAATGTCTGACACTCATGAGCTATGACATGCAGAGCCTCAATTTACAGATATTATGTTGCTGAGCCCCAGTGAGTTTTGATTCATCAAGTCATATTTATAATGCTGTGCTTTTTTTCTGCCCTGGCCGTTGTTGTTGGTGCTTCAAGTCTGGAACTCCTTACATAGCACTATTTTATGTGACCTCATTATATTTTATGACAAACTCTTTATCAGTGAATAAAATCAGATTATATTCATTCCTCCCGTTCTATAAACTAAACCCAGAGACATTAAGGTAATTACTGCAAATGGTGGAACTTGTGTGAATTGCTCACACACACAGCTAATTTATAAATGGCAGTGATGTTAAGAGGACTTCTGTGTTGATGAGTGCAGCAGTACTGGTAACATCCACTCAACAGGTTTAACATAAATGGCAGGTTTGTCAGGGTAATGTAAAGTAGGGTTGTTTTCATATGATTAGGTTTATGGTTTTTGGTTAAAGAGGTGCATGGTGAGTAGGTCTTAGCATAGATAACATTTCAAATTTTGACAACATTTAATATATCTGTTTATCTATGTTTGATTGCTATGTTTTATATTACTATTATTGAACTTACAGAAAAGTACAAATAAAAATATAGATTCAAATATAATAAAGGATTGATACAGCGAGGAAACATATTGCTGTATATTGATTAGTAATTGAATCTTCACAGCTGTTGCAAACACTGCACCTCTGTGTTGCTCTGTTTGTTTAATCATCCCAACCAACCCAACATGATGCTAAAAAGCAGTTGTTATTTTTGCAGTTTTGTTTGTTTTAAAGTAATGGCACAGAAATGACACACAAAGTTAAAAAAAAATTCTAAATTCAGGAGAATAGTGAATTCCAAGTGACAGCTGTAACAATAATGATACAGAGGAAAGATATTGTGGGATCATTGATAAACAATAACACAATGACAGCCAATGAAAATCTACCACATTTAAAGGGCTCACACATTTGAAATGGCATACGACTTAAGTCATAAAAATATATGAATAAAATTGGTCTGACAATGTCACAGCTTTTCCCAACTACTCTCATCTTTGATGTCTCATCTATGAGACGTTTTCATGTGTCTTATTTTCCTTTGATTTCTTTGCAAAATGTAAAGCAACAGCAGGTCATCTAAATCCATCTTTGTGGCTGTGAAACACCAGCATGCATGCTTAGAATAAACATATCATGATTGTCCATTGGTGTGGACACTAATATAGTTATCATTATAGTTAGTTTTATAGCTATTGTTCTTGGTGTGAACAGGCTTAAAGTGGTACATGTCCACACAGGTATAGTATAGATATTTTTTTTAATCTGCCACACCGTAATGCATGCAGGCTTTGCAAAGAAGCTGTTATTGAAAGATAACACTGTGCAAACTATATTAGCCATGTTTCCACTTTCCAGCTTAATTAACTAGTTGCACTAGTACTTCTATGGCTTCTATGTGCCTGCTTGAGGCACCTTCAGGTGAGGTCTACAACAGAGCAGCATATTAAAGGCAGGTGTTAGGGCAGCGCTGCATTTTCACTGATTGTGAAAATGATCATCTCTGCCTCAGACCAGAGGCTGAATGTCTGATGCATATGGCACACTTTACTGGAAACACTTTAGGAGTCATCTAATTGTACAGTAATAATCATGGAAATCTAAATTACAGCTCCCCTAATAAGAGGATTTTAAGAGGAAAAATGCTGCAGAAGTGTAAAATACGGCATTTCAATTTGTCTTGTTAATAAATCAATCTACCTCCAAAACCTGTCAACTGTCTAACGTTTCCTAAATAGAGCATGTCAACATCTCTTTGTAAAGCCAGTAAAAAATCACATACTGTAAAAGAATTTGCAAATGACAGATCTATCAGGCTGACAAAAGAAGATCAATGCTCTCAGAGTTTCAAATATCCACTGCATTCCTCAAAACACACTTACACAAACCTGATTAATTAAACACTCTGCCCTTTCATTCACATTGTCATTTCATCATCTGCATTCCTCACTGAATCATGGGAAATCTCAGGAGATAATCCCTGCCCATTTTGGTGCACATTAAAGTTTGCAGCGAGTGGCACTTTTAAACCCTTTGCCCACCTTAAATAAAACTCCAATAGCCATGATTAAAATTGATGAATGAAAACACACTACGGTAAGCGGCAAGTCAGGTAGCCGCAACCCTAAACATAACCCACATAAATCATTGATAATAAGAGCATCCTTCACGATCAAGGGGAGAGGTCCTCAGAGCTTGATTGTAACATCTGATCTAACTTTATAAGTGTCAGGGTCTTGGATTCTTGCCTTGGGTTTTTTCTAGTTCCCTTGCCAGGATCCTGACATGCCCTGTGTTTTATGTCAGAGCATGATGTCTAGATCCTGACTTCATCCTGGTCTTGGTTCTTGTTTCTTGGAGTCAGGATCTGGACTCGTGCTATGGGTTCTTGTCTTGGTGGAAGCACATGGCCTTTGGTTGTTTACAATGGCCATGTGCTCTTTGACCCCACCCTCTTGTTTCCTTGTTAATCCTGTTTTCAGTTAATTCCCTCCACCTGCCTTCCCTCATTACCAAACTTAGTTTCTTTCATATTTAATGCCCTTGTGTTTGCTGTCCTGTGCTGGTTGTTGAATGTTTCCTGTTTTCTGTGTTTTGGTTCTGTTGTAGTTTTCAGTTTAGTTCTTTGATCTGTCCCCCTCAAGGGAGTTTTGTTTAATAAAGTCCTTTTTTGTTACAAGCTGTCTTGCCTATAGGTTTTTTCCTCGTCATCGAACGTATCAATAAGACTAACTTCATTGAGCTCACCATCACAGGTACTGCATTAAGGTCTAAGATAAATCCCCTTTTCAATTCCTTGAAGTGTCCTTAAATTCAAGCACGATTTAGATAAGGTTATTTTAGATTCTTTCTGCGTGGGACAGATTGCTTATTTTCAGGCAACCCTTTTAATTATACTCCTGGTTTTCAACCCACATAAACACTTTCTGTTCATTCCTGCAACTTTTGATGGGGGGCATCTCTCTGATGCGATCAGAAATTGAACTTACATAACTGACAGAAGCGTCGGGAGAGGTGCAGGAAATCTGGTGCCGGTGAATGGCTGCAGAGCGTGTGAATGTCTGAAGATGAGAGTGGATTGGAGAGGTTAACAACACTGGATGTCCTTTAGCTTCCCCCCATCTGCCTCAATCATTTTCCTTAGAGAGGGATTTTAAAATAGATTAAACAAAAAAAGACGAGCAAGGCGAAGACAAAGTTGTGCCGTGCTGCAGGTTTTTACCTTCAAATGTTTGCTTTAATACCTAAAGTGCTGTTGTGTTTGAACTGTGTTAAACTGATTTAAAATTATATTACCACCTAAAATTCTAAACACTCTGGGAAAATAGAATTACAAAAAATAATGACTTTTCAAACAGTCCTGCTTTTGACTGGTCTAATAGGTAGACTGCAGAACTCAAGCTGTTGGACGAGACATACAACGATCTTGATTAATGGAGATTAATGAAACACAAATTACACAGTTCAGCTTTGTAACAGTATTATTTTAACATTTAAATTTACACATTTGTAAATTGTAGCAGCTTTAGTGTTGCATTCTTTACGTTTTTTTCTATACAGTAATTATGAAAGGTGCAAGGGGTCGTGGATAATACACAGATAAAAACCCTTTGAAAATTTGACAGGAAGATTATGATATTCAGGAACTTGTGGCATATTTTCTTTTAATATACTAAAATTTTTGCACTATTTAGGATTAGCTCTGACATATCCGGTGTCTGTACACCTAAAAATGATCCACAATTTATCTTTTCATTCACAAATGTGGTTATGATTTATTTACATGACTGTTTTATCTTATTTTACATTTTGTTTATCCAGGCAATGTATTTCTGTTAAAATCTTTTGAATTCTTACTTCAGAAAAGGAAAATGATTTGTCTCCATTTCTGAGACACTAGGTTAACTGTAGCGTTTGTGTGGCAGCTTGTCTCTCTTGTAGTGTGTTGATTAAATTTGTCTTTTGTCTCTCAGACTTTGTATAATAGTGTTCGATACCTAATTAACAGAATCCTGCAGAGGCCGGCATGTCATGCTTAGAACAGTACACACGTATTGAAAACACAACAAACAGATCTGCTGTCGGTGATGCACAAATCTTCTATGACTATTTTATGGCTTTTGTGTTTAAATGATGCAATGACAGTGCGATGTGTGCCAGAGTGGAGAGAGAGAGGGAGAGATAGGTTTAATGCATTCTTTTATTCTTTTAACAGTGTCTGTTCCAATTCAAATTATTGTGTTATAATTATTTCATTAGTTTTTTAGACGTGAAAATAAGAGTAATTATTATTCTATGGCATTATTTGTCATTTATTTAAAGTCTCATGAAAGCAATTATACTGTTCTCGGGTTCCTCATATTTTTGTTCATTTATGTCTATATCTAATCTAAGATGTTTTTAGATTAGATTTTGACAATAAATGGAGTTCAGATCAAACTTCAAAAGGATGTACAATTAATCCTGCTATTCACAAAGCAAAAGATAAACACCACATACCCTCCAATTCCTCCACCATCTCAGTTCATCCTATATTTTCATAATTGAGCCCAAAGCCTTTATTCTTGTATTCTTGTTCTTGATCCTGTATGTAGCAGACAATAAGCCAAAACGTTTTTTTTTACCTTTATTACATTTATAAACTTTTGAACTTAAAAATAGACTTGTTTTCTCACTTTGAGAAGTTTTAATTGTACCTTGATGGATTTTTAATGTTAAAGTCAGAGCTAGATTGTTGTAAACTAATCTGCTATTTTAAATTAAATTAAATTAGTAATATAAATTCTGTATGGGGGGGTGGGGTGGTGGTCTATAGCCCTAATGGATTTCATAATTTTGTTGTGAGCTTGAACTGAAATCAATAATCCAGGTATTTGCTGTGGCTGAGGAGTTGAGCCTCGTTTCCATTGCCCCCATCGATAATTAGAACGTCATGGGAGCTTTAGCCAGAAAGGTTCAGGATTCCAGATTGTGGATTCTGGGTAGAGCCACTTGTATCAGAACTTGCCACTTGTTTGCAGAGGAGAAGACCCAAACAGTGTGGCTCAAGCAGTAAAGGTCACAGGGGATCAGACCTGGGGTTCAGATGTCACACAATCATTTTCTCATTATACGTGCTTATAATGTAACTTATTATAACTCACTTTGAGTTCATGTTTTAAAACACAGAGTTAAACTCTAATGTGTTTATTTTTATATTATTACATTTTAATCAATTTATTATTGCAGGGCCAGGCTTTTGACAATTAGCATTAAGTCTGGAACACAGTTATCCACATGAAAAACATCAAGTTTTAGCAAAGGAACAACCCACTTAATTTTGGTCTATATTATAAATGTAAAAAAACACATTTAAACAGGATTCTTGTTTCTAATGCAAAAACCTTTGAACTCATATATAAGCACATAGTTGCAGTAACATTAAGATTTAAAGTCTCTGTCTCCAATTGCAACATAGCCAGTGTCAAAGTTTACCAGATTGTTTACAAAGTACAGAAGAGGAGGCTTTTAGTTTACGTTTTCTGACCTGAGAGAGGCCTGGTAGATTTTTATCTAATGGAAGTACAAGCTCTTTTACTGAGACATGGCCACAGGCAGAGTTGAGTTACCTTGTGATGAGCATAAAGTGTCCACAAGCACTCAAATCCGCTCTGTATTCACTTTATAGATTTCTGCCCACAGGATAAAGTTTACTCTGGAGCCAGGATACAGTTTCAAAAATGTCACTTTATATTTATTTATTTCCTTTCTTTTCACAAACCGCTTTGGGCCCAAAGAGACAGTCTGTTTGACTCTGCTGGGACACTCTTCAATGCTACAGAACAACATAAATCCAATTCTTTGGAGTAAAATGGGATGAATTAGATACAAACAATCAGATCTGGGGCGCCACCACACAGCCATTGTCATCTCGCATCTGCAGGAAATAGGTCAGTGGTGCATGAGGGTTAAAAGTAAATGAAATCTGGGTAGGGAGAGAGTCACAAATCTGAGGGAATGGGGTTTACACTGGGCTTATTGATAAATGTAGTGATTTCTCTGCCAGGGCTAATCATAGCCATGAAAAAAAAATAATAAGCATTAAGCATTATGGGTAGCTATAAGCACACACCTGTCTGTCATATTAGTGACATCTGCTAGCATAAGTGAATTAATAAATGAATGAAAGGAGGAAAACAAAAACGGTAAACACACACCCAGAGCAGTATTAGCATACATTTTTTCTCACTTATCCATGAGATGATCCCTTATATCTGACATACAACATACATACATAAATAAGAGCCAACTTCATTAGTGAAAAGCTGTGGGGGATTTGTCAGCATGCATATGTATGAGGTCATGAGCATTTTTGCAGATGGGTGAGTGTGGTATTGTTCACCCAATAAAACAAAAGTGTTTTTTCTCAACCTAGCTTTTACATTTAATTGTTGGTTACTTTTGTTCTGTGCCTGGCTCAGGCCCGGCCCTAACCAATTTGGCGCCCTAGCAAAACAGCAAAATAATATCATTAACATCATCTTTACGGTAACATTACCTCTGTCTTTGTCGCGTTTTTCCTCCTTTTCTTTTTTCCTCCCCTGGGCACCAGACAGTTTAGGACGTTTTGACATGTTGAGCTTGTTGACCCATCAAAAAATGACCATCGTGTAGCAGGTAAAGTCTGATTATTCAGAAGATATTATTATTATTATTACTACTACTACTACTACTACTTAGTAGGCTTTGCTATGCAGTTAAATTAATGTGGGCTTATTCTTTTCTGAAGTCATAATACCAACTAGTTTTAACCCTTTCACGCGTGAGTTTTCTTTCAGGCGACAGACCCCACAGCGTGAGTTTTTTTAATGCGACCATTATTTTGGAACGAATCAAGTTCCAGTTACTATGGAGACGCATAAAGCTTGTGACGTGGCATTACACAGTGGCACGCTGCAGCTTATACGTATACGAATATGTATATTTCAAACCAAATATTTATAAAACTTTTACATGCATTGTTAAATGAAAGATTTTCCAATTGTTAAATATGTGCAAACGTTTATAATGTTCACGTTAGATTGATTGGCAAGTTATCACGGGCACCGCGATTTGTCCGGGAGAAAGACTTCTGGAGCTGGATTTAAAAATACTCATCCGCTTCTTTTGAAAAACGTAAAAGTGTCTGGCGAACTAAGAGAGGAATAGAGTTAACTTTATAATTACATACGCAATCGATTGCCAGGAATAAAACATAACCGCACATTGTTTGAAAGGTTTGTTTTACATTTACATTTAGTCATTTAGCTGACGCTTTTATCCAAAGTGAATAAGTGCTATACACATGGCTCAGGTTTTTCAACACAGTATAAGAACGTTTTTTTTTTGTCCCCACGTAGAAGTGGGGGTGTGTTAGTAAATTAGTCGCGGAAGAAAAGACGAAAAAGATGAGTTTTTAGTTTTGCCTCCGTTATGTATAAACGATATATATTTTCCTATTACTTTTGTAATGAATGAAATGTAAGAAAATAAAAATAACATAACGTTTTGTTTGAAAGATGCTTTTGTCTCCGTTTCATAAAATGTATAGGCTATATATAGAAGTAAGCGCTATGTAGAAGATTATGTATATGAAAAGCGCTATACAAATAAATGTGAGTTAAAATTGAACTTATATATGTTTATTCCTGGTATTTGTGTTTATATTTATGGGTGATCGTGCAGCATCATTTAAAACGTAAGAAACAAATAAACATTACGTGACTGAAAACGCTAACAACCATGAAACATAATAAGCGCTGAAAGACTCGCTCTCTCGTTAACCGCCATTGCAGGTTTGCACAGTCTGAACGTTCTAATCACACCGGTGTGATCGTACGCATCTGAGCCTAACCAAGAATTATCACACCAGTGTGATCGTATGCGCGAAAGGAATAGTGGAAGTTACACTTTTTTCTTCCTCCATTTCTGGCGCCCCCTAGATGTACGGCGCCCTTAGCATTTGCCTACACTGCCTATGCCACGGGCCGGCCCTGGCCTGGCTCATAACCTTTCATTCAAGAGACTGCATTTAAGGAAGTTCAGGCAATCCAACTGGTTGTTTTAGAACCTACCAAAGTAATCTGCAATATCTATCTTTGTTAATCGAAAACTTAGGCAAAGATCCCTAAGAAAATAACTGACCAAGAACCGCCCTCTTTGTCAGAAAGAGTTTTGTAAACGGAGTTTGTTTCATTTTTTTGTGTACATTTAAAATTCTTTGTTTCGCAGTAAAAGAAATAATTTTGCTGCCTAATAAATTGACAACGTTTTTTCAGTGTTGTTTGCAATATACATCGGGCTGTTGCATTGTGGTGGCCCATGGCATCATAGTAATGCTACTGTATGTGGTATTGACATACATAACATAAAACTCTTTTCTTTTTTGTCAGCAGAATGACCACATAATCCGTAGAACAAGTCACAAGTGAAAGATCTCACTCACTATCTTTGTATCTGTCTGATATCTCTCGCTCACTCTTTTGGTTTGTAGGGCCTCGTGTGAGGCGGGTTTTCTTTGCAATGTCGGCTGTTTGCACAGGTTTTTAGCAGTTCCCTTATCTCCTAATCCATGTAATTCTCACTTGTAAGTGTCTCATACCTCACAAGACAAATTTCTGCATTACTGATAGAAAGTTGCACCGCATATGGATGATGTGTGATGATTAGGACAAGACTGCATCAGATTTGCACATAATTAAAACATGTTTTGAATTGAATTGTTTACCCAGAGGGAAATAGGTCTGCAATTATTTCTATATTCATACGAAATGGAAAATAGAAATGAACTGACAGGCCTTCTTAACATGACTGACTCTTAAGGCAAAGTTTAATAAGATGGGTTGGAGACATTTATCCACTTACCACATCTTAGACTTGTCATAATCCTCTTTCACTATATACCTGAAGATACAGTAGCAATACGCAAGATAAAGTCACACTTTAAAATCTTAAAATTTCATGGTGGTAGATAGTAAATCAAGTAACTTTTGCCAAAAGATACTTATGTCCCTGAGAAAGGGAATGAGACACTGCATCTTGTTTGATGTTATGCTTATGTTATGAATGCCTTCATTGTGACTGTAAAAGCGTCAGACTGAGTCGGATCCATCTGCAGTAAACTTTTAATCACAATGAGCAGGCAGTGGTCAACAATGGCAAACAGGTATGACAAAGGCAAGGCTAAGGGATAACGATAAACAGGCGTGGGTCAAGACAGGCAGCAAACAATCCAAAGGCGATATAACAATCCAAATACAAGGGCAGGCGGCAAACAATCGAAAAACCAAAAACAATCCAAGTCATACATGAGGAAAGACTACCAACAAGATAAACAAGGAAACCACTCAGAAATGATGCTGTGGCAAATCAAGACTTCACAAAGAGTAATGGCTTTATGGGAAGTGGAAATAAGGCACAGGTGAACAAACAGGAAGTGATCAGTCCGGGTAGGTGCATAATGGGAAATAGAGTTCTGGAGGGTCCGTTCAGTATTCCGGTGACAGCTCCCTCTGGTGACTCAGCGGAGGAGAAGCTGGAGCCTTCACCGTAACAGTGACGGTGTCTGAATCTCATATCTAATCATGCCAATCCAATTGACCCACAGCAGTGCTTGATGCTCATCAGGTGCGAGTTAATTTGGGCACCTGTAGAGCATGTCATCAACTTCTTTGTCTAAAGGAGATGTTTACAGGTGCCCTTGAGGCATAAAACTCCATGTTTCTCTCCCTTTTCCAGGGAACTGAGGTCACATATTAAACCAACCGTTTGGTTTAATGCTATGGGGGACACAATACCAACTGTGCCATACTGAGGGGAGCGGCTGCCACGTGGGCTGTTTTAAAGCACAAACACTACAGACAGAACACGATAATACCCTACTCGCACACTGCAGGTGTTAATAAAAGCTTACATTAAACACACAGTGAGGTGTTTGACATGGAACACAACTGTTTAAACACTACTATCCCTTACTGGAGTTTTGGAGGAGTGGGGGATCCTCTATAGTGAGGAAACTGGTCGATGCTTGACCCAGAAAGCCCATAGCCCAAGGGGCGATAACAAAGCCGCTTGCCTTAGGTGAAGCTCTTGTGGAGAACCCCTCTGTAGTGTTGAACAGGAGCCAGCTGATTGCTAGCTGGTAATGTCCAACACGCCATCCCCTTTGACAGGCAAAAGATTAAAAGTTTAAAACCGCTGCCACAGTGGGAGTGTGAAGCTCTGCCAATCTGTGGGAGCTAGACTTAAAAATGATGGCAGTCATACAAAGAAATCCCCACCAAGAAGGTGCTAGAGAGGGGATTCTAACCCGGATCGCCAGTGTTCAGTAATGACTGGCAGACCATCACACCACAGGATACTCCATTCTCTAGGCGCTCTTCCAGCGATTGTCACCTCCAAACACTCAAAACTGTGGTCCCAGACTGAAACCTTAATTTTAAAATATACAAGCCAACTCTCTCAGTCTAGCGTATGCCAGCATATAACCAGCTCATGACATGACAAAGCTGTAATAGGGAGCATGCTCTCACGAACCACTAACCAAGGGTGCAGTCGGTAATGCTGTGCTTCTGACATTAATTATGTGCTGTCATTTTATTTGGAACTAGCATTGTTTTGTTACATTATTTTCAATTATTTAAAAAAGTGATAGATAAACAAATTATAAAAGTAAGTAAACAATTGTCTGCCAGTTGCCAGTTGTGTGTGTATGTGGGGGGTCACCATTGTGTACATTGGCTCAAAAGGGAGGCCCACTGTTTTTGACTTTAAAACCCCCTGGTGTATTCTTTCATTAATTGGTGGGATAATTTAGTTAATGTGGCATTCCTAGAGCAAAGTGGTTGGTGTCACCTACATCTGTGGAAAAGTCACAAAACAGCTCCAACTCAACTGAGGTATTTAAAGGAAGCGTTCATCCTAAAAAAGTACAATTCTGTTATTTACTTAAAAATAACTTAAAAGTACTGTAAATGCAGAATGTTCTGTTCTTTTCTATATAATGAAAGTAAATGGGGGCAGACACTGTCAAGCTCTAGATTGCATGCTACATTTGCATATATTCACATTGTCTTTTGGTTCAGTTCTGTCATAACCGACAGTGTTACGTAATCTTTGGGTTTCTTACCATTCACTTTCATTGTATGGAAAATGTTTTGCAGAAGATAGATAGTACGTAGTAAAAAGTATGGATTTGAAAGGGAAAGAGGCTGAATAAATGTTGTCAGATTTTTATTTTATTATCTTTTTTAAGTTGCACTATCCCTTGATTACAACACCAATTAAAAAAAAATTGACACATTTTTTTTGTTCTGGAAAGTGAGGTTGCACAGCAGTTTGAGCCATAACCATATGTTATTTTCCCCAAATCAATGAAATGCTGCTGAAAAGCAATGTGCGCTCAGGAGATAAAAGCTAGCTGTTGTTACCGCTATTTCCAGGTGAATGTTTGCCTACACCTGTTTCCCAGAGTTCTCCACAGGGTGTAAGCGAGCTGGCATAGCCAATAGAAGAACCAAAGCATGTTTTCTCGTTTAGGTGAATCTACCCATTTTCTCAACTGTGCCTTTATACACCTTTTCTCTGGAGACCAGAACAGCTCAGTCCTCAACCGTTTGCTTTGAATTCACCTCACATGTTGCTATTTCAGCGCCCACCTATGTTCGGTGTCTCCATATGCCTTTGGAAAGTTTAAAAATAAAAACATCAATATGTGCAACTCACAAAGTCAGCCTGATTTCAAAGGCTTTTTACTTTTTACCGGATAAGACGGTTCTGTTGAGCCCAACATTATTGATTTTTTGGCTATAGATGGTGACTCTTATGGTTATGGAATAGAATTGTTGTAATGATGACATTAGGAACTGTGATGTATGGCCAAAAGCCTGCAGACAAACATTATGCTCCTTAATGATGTTTTACCCTAATGAATACTCCTCTGGTTATACCACATGCACTCCTTTGCTCCTTCCCGTGATGATAAGTAGGAGTCATTAGGTTGTCATCAAAAAGGAAGGACACTTCTCTAGTCATCCTTCCTGTACAGGTTGTTAATTGGCTGTTGTCACCACACTGAGCTGCCATTGTGCTTAACAAAACATTTAATGCAAGTACTGTCCTTTAACATTAAAACAATTCCATACATATACAGTACACAGCCTTCTTTATTTACTTTTATGATTTTGTAATATCCAAATTACAAAACATTTAAACTCCTACTAGATTAACCTTTAATTTTGTATTTTTTTACACAAATAGGTGGTGGATTGTTGTGGGTGTTTGCTAAGTGGTTTTAATGTTTTTAGGGTGTTGTTGTGGGTTTCAAAAGATGCTAGACACCATGGCCTTTAGCCTCCTTTGTTAGACTCCTTTCAACTTAATCAAATCTCACTTGGTAACATAAGGGTATGTTTCAGTTCATTTTATACAACATTAATTTATTACACATTTCATTAAAAACACAATTTTGCATTCCAATCCTCTATCACAGAAAGCACCCAATATTCATAAAAACGAAAAACGGGGATGATGAGAAGTGAAACCATATTTAATGTTGTTTGGCATTGGACACAGTACAGTTTCAACCTCAGGGAGTAACAGAACTCAGAGAGCATGCACACAGCTTTCATAAAAATGTGTCATGAAAAACGGTTTACTTTTTAACTACCAGTTCACTTGGGATTTTAATGCAGGATGTTTGCAACCAAGCCCCTCTTAAGGGGATTTCACAAGGTGTTCCATAACAAGAGCCAGTGTTTAAAGATTAGATATCATGCCACTTTGGGCCAAATGATACATGTGTGGCCCTGAGAATTGCTTTTTAGTTACTGCATTATGTCACTGTATGCTTACTGTGGGTGGCATTAGTCATAACAATTGGGTTCTTATGGTTTCTGGGTTATGAGGGAATTGTTTAGGGATTGTGGTAGATGGTGGAAAGTAAGTCTGTATTGCCACATGTACCCTCATCCCATTTAAATTATTCCCCTAAATTATTGTTCCAAGTGTGTACAGAATAATGGAGTTGCACCTGCACTTGGTATGTTCATACTTTTTTACATTTTTGTTAGCTTTTTGTGACTGAAGTAGCATTAGCAACCAGTGACAACCAGTGTCTTGTCAATTAGTTACGTTAATATGTTATAAATATGTCAATATGTTATACATATCACACATATCACACCCTGTCCACACAGGACACACTTTGTCTACATCAAGACCCACTGACAAGGTGTATATCAGAAGCTACAATGAATAATTTAACTCTGTGTACAGTTCAGAATTAAGCACTATGTGACGGCCATATTTAGGTACATGTGGTATGTACATGGTGTATGTGGTCTATACTGATGTCTGTACTATATGGGAGAATCTCATGAAGAAATTCCAGGGTTGTTTTATATATTATATATTACCTCCAAGGGGAAATATAGGAAATAAAAAAATATATATTTTGGATGAAAATTTGTTTGTATTGTAATATTTTTTGTATAACTATTAGCACCCCCATCATAAGTACTGCAACCGAGTAATGAAAAAATCCAGAACAAAAACAATATATGTTTTTGAAAATAAAAAAAACAGGCAGTTCAACAAACTTATTTTGCATATCAATGCTTTTAAGGCCCGCACATCACTGCCTAACAGACTGTAAGAGAAATAGAAAATATTTGTGTGGAAAGATTCCAGAGAAAGATCCCACCACAATGAAATCAACGTCTCAGAAGCACCATCCACCAGCATCAAAGCTTCTTCCAGCAGTGAAGATAACTACACCACTCATAGAGCAGCTGCTATCTGGCCTTTACGCCCCCTACACATGCCCTGTTTTTCCATTACCCTCTTATTGGGTAAATTACCATGCCATTCTATCACACCTGGCAGTGGAGATCATATCGATCCAACAAAAAATGCTTTAATCTTTTTTATCCCTAGATTCTATCAAGTATAAGATGGAATTTGGAGCTGGTTATTCGGTTTTGTCTAAATTTACAGTTTTGTGCCCTTGCTTAACTGTTCTATGCAACGGCAATGGCATTGTTATACTCAAAGTCACTCTCATGATATCTTTCTGTGAGCATTTAAAAAAAATCATACTTTCTCTTTAACTAGCACAAGATAAAAGGCATATTGGAATGTTTTATTAGAGCTGGTTATTTAAGAATAATCATTGCAACTAATATAGAAAAGTGAAGGGAGAAAATTCAAAGTGTTTTACACAGTTTACATTTAATTTGATGGATCAACTCATTAAACCTCAACTATGTTTTAGAATACATTTCATAAACATATGTTATTAACACAGCATGACTGTGTAAATATTGTATTAAGTGTGCTTGTTTATTTCGTATGTCCTCTGCACAAGTATCCTGTGTAGATGAAACACACAGCATTTTATTTAGTTGTATTTACTGTAGGACTTCCCCCTAACAGTCAACTAAATGCTAGTTAATGAGAAGAGGCTTAGTTAAACCAATTTTAATTAGTCTATTAGTTGCAGAAATAAAATAAAGAGTGTGAAGACACATAGTCTGTGATGGACAGATGATTATGTGATTATTATGACAAGCAGGAAATCAAAATGGATCATTTTGAGAAGGTAATAGATGACCAAAAAAAGTGATGTGCAAATTCTGCAAGCAAAAGTTTGGTTATAATACATTGACCTCAAACATCACTTATTATTTAAAATCTGAGTAATTTATATAACTGCGTCTGCTAGATAAATGTGTGCAATTATTAGGGGCAAAACAGATGCTAAGGTAATCTAGCCAGATGCTCCTTCACCCCATCCACATCCACGGCATCAGCACACATATTCTCAAGGACTGGTGCACTGGCTTCATTGTGAGCAGGACACAGAGCTCACTCTTCCTAAAAAGCAAACTTGTGTTTCTGGGACATTCTAAAACCCTTAATGTGGTTTAATCCATTAAGATCAAATGCCAGGATTCATGATATTAATAGAGCGTACCATGTGCAGAAAAGTAGAAGAGCCCAGAATATAAACGGAAAGTGCTAAATGGCATGTTGAGCATTTCAGAATGTCTGTACCTGAATGGTGTTCATTTCCCATGAGAAGACTGAGATTTGAGAAAACAATGATGATTAGATAGTGAGTTAGATAATTGTCTATATTGCTGTAATGTTTGTTGCTTTATCTTTTATTTATTTGTTTTATATAGTGCATAGGCTGTTTTTCACATTTGCATTCTCACATTCATAATCATTACTTCTGCCAGTGTCTCACTTTATGTGTAATTAATTTTATTATGGTTTAGTATTCTCTGTAATATAGAACAACATTAGCAGTGTTACATACAACATTCTTTTTCATCCCCAAAGCTCAAACATTATCTAATAACCCCCTACCAATTATGCATTTAAGTAATTCACATTCTAAACATGCAACTAGTCGACTAATGGCTTACATAAATAACTACTTGTCAACTAGAAAAATCTTAGTTGGCGGCAGCCTTAATTTACTGACACAGCAGATCTGTGACTGTGGGCTATAGTTATTTAGACACTTTTGAACAGACTTTAAATGCTGTATTAGGGTTAGTAACATTATGCTTAAATGTGCTGTATATAAAAGATGCTCTGAGAACATTTAGAGTTAGTATTTAGTTTACAACTTGGTGTATGCCTCCCACTGAAATATGTGTGGAAAATCATGTATTGCCCATGTATTGAATGATTAAGTCTGCCATCATACATTGTATGGCATCTGTGCTGTTTGTACCTAAGCTGCAGTGTGTAAAGAAAATCTTAAGCATATAAAAACTTCACTGAAATTGAGAATTCTGCATTCATAGTTTGTAGCTATAGATAAACGTATAATTATGGAAAACTGTGTTACGGTTTTATCACTGTTTCTGCTTATACTTTTGTGTTCTTTAACATGGTTTAATATACATGTAGTGAGTGATGTATGTAGTCATCCCAAAATGAAATCCAACAAGTGGTCACAGGAGACACATTTTACTGCCATCTATAAATGGTCATGCGTCTTACCTGAACACCCGTGATTGGATCACAGTGGTCTCTGTGATTAGTACCCTCCCCTTGCTTCAGTGAGTTTCCTACCCCCGCCTCAGTCATTCTACTTCTTCCCTTACCTCAGTTTATTCCCCTGCTTCAGTCAGTCTCCCTCTCTCCCTGCCTCAGTCTCTTCTTTTCCCTCTACCTCAGTTTTTTTTCCCTGCCTCAGCCAGCCTTCTTCTCCCCCTGCCTCAGTCGGCCTCAGTCTCCTTTGTCATCTTTCAAACTTCTGGTTCACCTCAGCTTTTTTCTTCCCTTGCCTCGACTCAGTGTGCTTGTACCTTTTAGTATTCCACATTAGTTAGGGCACAGATTAGCATTGCAGGTACAAATTTCACACTTGCCTCTCTCCCATCATGTTGTCTGTCTTTTCTCTCTCTCACTGTCACTTTCTCTTTTTACTTCTCTCTCTCTCTCTCTCTCTCTCTCTCTCTCTCAGAGTTGGCTTATTCTTTTTTACCAAAGGAATAAAAGGTGGCCATTTCCATTCAGGTGTGGTCAATCTGGCATTGATGGGGATAATTGTCTTCAGCTCTCGCCTAGGTAATTGTCTTTTGATTGAGGTCATCAGCACAATCAAGCAAGCTGAGGGGGTGAGAAGTGACAGAGTAGAGCGAGCAGGAGAGAGAGAGACACACAGCGTGGGCTGTGAATGACTTGTTGAAGGGGCATTGTTTACCCTCATGTGGCCTGCTGTTAAACCTTTGGACTGATAAAGGCAACTGAACAGAAACCTAGTGAGGAAGGAGGATGATAATGGACAAATATTACCTTCAGCTAGCACTGTGCTGCAGTTCGCTGTGAGCGAGTGGCCCATTAGTGAGTCGCTAGCATGGCCTGAAAATAGACAGCTAGTCTTTGCATAGATCTGATCATTGTGACTAGAGTTTTAAAATTATATTATGTATTATATTATATATTATATAAATAAACAGAGTGAACGTGACAGAGCAGTAGGATATGGACAGACAAGACTAGTGAAGTAACAGCAGTCACTGTGCTATTCATTGTGCACTTCATACTGTATAGGAAAAATGTTACCCAAAATTAATGGTAGGGTGGACAATTTCGAAGATACTAGTTATAACAAGCTTTAAAAGCATAAGATCCCACCATCCCTTTAGAGTGCTCTCCAAAGCCACGCCTTGTCCAGAACACATGAACATGACTATTCAATAACGAATCAATGGTGTTTGATAGCCTTGATGTTTAACCTGCTTTATATGCTCTGTTCTATCTTTTTATTAAAAACCCAAATATGCACACAAAGCTATTATATGGTTTAGATGATGTGGGATCAAGTGCACAAGCTGTATGAACTTCTTTTATGACATTTTAAAGGTGACTTGTGACTTATGACTTTTGGGTGAATAATTCTTTTAATTATTGACGTTGATTGCTGCAGCAAGTGACTTCGTCTGAGCTTAATGTCTAAAACATTTTGATTTGCATTGTGCAGCTCTGCATTTATTGTATTCACAGCAGAAGGATTAATTGACAGCAGGGTAGCAGGAGCTGCATTAACACTGAAGAAGAGAAATTATCCATTACCCAAAAGACAAGTGTAAACCACTCAAATCTCCACATAGTCAGCAATGAAAGATAACATTTTACTTTTTACCCAGGACCATCAATCAGTCGGTGCAGCATAATAAAATGCACAAAAGCTTTCAGTGTTGTACTGTACTATGATGGTGGAGCAACATGCTCTTAACTGAAATAGGGATTTGCATACTCTGTGGCCCCTGGGCACACAGTACAGCAACCTAAAGCTGACAATAACTTTAACCTATAACACAACCAAAAATATATTTGACCAGACAGCTGATGCAGTGGTGGGCATGGGGGGGAGGCTCAAGCCCCTGCCCCTTTTGTGTCATAATGTAAATTACTCCCTTTCTGATCATGATAAATAATAATAATAATAATAAAATGTGTATGTAGGGAATTTATTTATTTGATTTTTTTTTAAACACAAAATTGAACATGAACCATTATCTTCTTAAATCTTACAGTTTTGTAAAGTAAATAATATTTAGTAATATCACCATCTCTTTATTTTTCTGTGGTGTGTTATGCATTTTATTTGTAACATCTTTTCATAGGATGTCAAGTAAAATTGTAAGGAAGTCACAACAGACAGATGAGAACTGCTTTAAAAACAGGTTAATTTTACACAAAATACATTTTCCTATGTTCATGGAAGTATTTTTTGCTATTTCTTTTTGCTACGTATTTTTTAAATGGAATAAGTCAACATAAATTTTCCCCTCTGCGCCGTTAAAAGTAAATGCATAAAGCTCAGTGCTTTTTCAAACATTTGCTCCAAAATAATGTTGACAGTTGGAAAAGAACCGAAAGCTGTACATGTGGTTTTTCAACCTGTAAGATAAATGAATGAATGATTGCATTAATTAATGTATGAGAGAGAACTAGTTTTCAAGCTTTGAAAAGGATTTGAAAAAGCACCATATAAATATCATAAAAATGGTCCTTACAATTATACTAAATCCTTAGAAGTTATTTAGTTAATAACGCAAGTTATTCGTTATTTGCTGAAAATCAGTGTTTACTCACCTAGTTTAAGAAAAGAGTACTGAGTGATTTTTGATTCTTGATCAGCCATTTTTTTGCCTGAATGATAAGCTCATAAATCAGACTGATCTGGTTAATTGAACTTGCTGATCAATGCTCTGGTAACTGTGATTACCAACTTACTGGAAGTGAAAAATTTTAGTTATCATATGATTTCTAACAAGTTATTTTTGTTTTAACTTTCTTTTGTTTTCTAGTAATAACATGGTTTGAAACGACATGAGTGTAAATCATCACACAATTTTCATTGTTGGGTGACCTATTTGCATAATAAGTTGCATAATTGGGTTTAGACTGTGATGTCAGTCCTGAATCTGTCAGGGTCCTGGCTTCCTGTTGAGTGTCTGGAGATCGTCTTGCCAGGAACCTGACAGCCCCAGTGTAATATGTCAATGCATGAGGTGTACATTCTGACTCATCTTGTCCTGGTTCTGGTTTTCGGGAGTTGGAATCTAGACTCACGCTCTGGATGTTTGTTCTCTGTGGAAGCACATGGCTTCTGTTTGTTTACATCTGCCATGTGCTCTCCGGTCTCGTGTCTTGACCCCGCCCCCTTGTTTCCTCGTTTCAGTTTGATTTTGCGTACCTGTTTGTCCTTGTTTTCTGTTCTATTTAATGCCCTCGTGTTTGCTGTCCTGTGCTGGTTCGTTGTCGTTGTTTTGCCTCGTCAAGTCTTGTCCGATGGTTATTCAAAGTTCAGTCTGAGTTTGTTAATGTCGTTGTTTGTCTCGTCTAGTTTATCCAACGATTATCGAAATTAAGTCTGGTTCTGCCTATGCCAATGTTTTGTCCTGTTGTTGTCTCGCCTTGTCAAATTTATTTGTACGCCAGTAAGTCCGTTCTGTTTCGTGGTTGTATTTTTGTTTCATTTATTCTGTAGTCATGTTTTTATGATTCTTGCCTAAGTTCGTTCTGGTTTTATTATATTGAGAATCGTCAATATGGAGAACTCACCACCGCTGTGCTGGGGTGTAGTGGTGGTGATCAGGGCATTGCTGGCATCTCCAGGGTGTTCTAAATGGTTGTATTCCATTGCTATAAGATTGTATGGGTGTTTTGAGGTGTGGGTGTTTTATGTCAGGGTTCTCCAGTCTATCTCCTGAAGGGTCATCTCCTTTCTATTTAGCTCCAACCCTGATAAAGGACTCCTAAACTCAGAATATTTCCACCTCCTATGTAAATAACCACTTAATGGTCCATTCTTTACCTTGGAACTTAAACTCTATGAATTGATCTCACCTGTTTTAATTAAAAGAAAAAAAACATAAGTATAGACAAATACTAGCACGTCTCTGCTCGAGATGCTAGATTTGACATTAGTAAAATGAGTTTTTTGAGAAATTTACTTTGGGAGTTATGGTTTGTTCAAATCCCTAACCCCAAATATGAGCAACAGCACTAATTAGGATTGCACTGAAGTTAAATCATGTTACATTAATGAGCTACCCTGATTTTTTTTTGTACGTGCATGGCAAATTTGTTTGATGTTTCTTTTTGGAGAAGAGAAAATATTATATTAGATAAAATATTAGATCTGTCTGTCTTTTTTTTCACCCCTGAAGATATGGGTAGTTCAATATAACTGTGTTTCTCTGTTTTTTAATTCTCACATACCTTAAAGTATTTAATTAAGTCAAAGTCTTAGGATCCTCCCTGGTATGATTTAGTCACAAACATGTTGTCTCCAGCAGATTAACGCGGTGTCAGTATGATTCATTTTGAAAGAAGTCTTAGCCTCTTTGAAAGCTAAGTCTGAAGTGTAGTTGATATCTCAAGGGAAAGGTGTCTGTCCTTAACTAACAAGTGATATCACTCTCCTCACTGCCATATCTCTGATATCAGAACGAGACTTGCCAAACAGTGTGGCTGAACTTATGAAGATTGCATCCCAGTTCCTGGCAGATTTTACACAGAACAGAGGGAAACCTAATCTCATTTTGACAGACGTGCTAAAGCTAATCTCTTTGATCAGCATGTGTGAAAGTTAACCTGACATCCAATCTTAAAGCATTTCTGTTCTTAAATGAAAAAAACAAAAAGCTATACAATTTCACCGTACTGCCGCACTGCTCTAAATAACTTAAGAAAGTGAAGATGCAGAGAAACTTTTTCATTTTATAAAGTACTTTTTTAAAAACATTTATAATGTGCAACCAGCACAGGTTTCTGAATGTTGTATGAAACGTGTGAAAGGTTTTGAAATTAAGATTGATAGAATTAAAGAGGCAGTTTTGTGATTATGACATAGTGCTTCTGTTGCTGGTACAACAGAAGATGCTGCTAACAATAAACACAAATGTAGTGATTTTCTTCATATGCCTCCTCTCATCAGCTTTCTCTGCGCTCTTCTGATTAATTAGCATTGTGATTATTCATCAGAGCTGTAGAGGTGACAGTGAACATGTAATTTGACATTGTTTCAAAGCTTTTAGGTGATAATTACTCTGCTCTTAATTGTTAGGCTGTTTTAATCATCTATGCAGTTGGTCATCAATGTAGGCTTGCTGCTAAATTAACAAGTTGATGCTCTACTGTATTCAGGCTTTACATTAGCATTTAATGAGCTCTTTCTATATTTTCAGCCTGATTGTACATCCATAGCAAAACATTGATATCTGACTGATTAAATGTCAAAGATAGAGGTGGCCACATTACATTTACATTAACATGTTTCTCCAACAGAATGAGAGCTTTATGAATGAGCTTAAAAGCTTTGGCTGATGGTTCACATTAAAGAAATTAGACATCTGAGTTTAGTGATAGCAGAAAAATCATATCTCCCCCCACTGTTACAATCTTGTGGTGCAGATGTTCATTTGAATTATTATTTTTAAGGTCTTTGTTTGAAGTATAAAAGACAGAACAAAATCAATTATACCTGTCTTATTTAATTAGATTACCATGATATCTACCAAAACAGGTATAGAAACCTAAATTATTAAATGCAATAATTTTCTACCATTGTACTGATACACACACAGAAAACATTACCACATTATATAATGTATAACTAATTTTCATTCTATAGCAACTTTATAAGGATACTATATTTGGTGCCTGATATAAACCGATAAAAATCACTTTGTTGTATTTAACCTAATTATGAAAGTATGTTTATTTAAATTTGTTTCAAATTATACATTACATATTGAATTGCATTACAGGCGCTTACAGTTGTTCAACTAAATTGTTCTGTTTAATGATTTTATAACAGCTTAGCCCACAAGCTTAGCTTAATATTAACTGGTTAGCCCACTAACATAGTTATCTTAGTACTAACTTATTACCTATCCCAGAATTCCCTGCACACTAATGCATAATGTAAATCAGCCATTACAAACAGCTACCCCTTGGGGTCCAAATGTGGCACATGCTAGCCCATAATTCAATGTGTTGATCAACACCACATACAGTACACACACACACACACATTGAGTATGGGTGTGTGTGTGTGTACAAATTAAAACAACTTCTGTTTAGACGTTTAATTCCCTCTAACACTGTGAAGTTTTAACACCCTAATGGCCGACAGATGACAAATGGGGGCAAGTGTTCTTAACCAAGAGAGTGTGATAAGCCACAGACCCCGGGGCTCGGGAGCAAATGCATAATGCATATGTCAGAGAAATCCCTTAATGCAAACTATGTCAACAGCCTCCCAGGACGCATGTTGACAACCTGTTGGGAATAGTGATAATGAGTAGGGACTGGGCAGCCACAACCCTGCTCCACATAAGTCAAGATGACACATGGACGCTACATCAACTGGCACAGGACACCTTCCATGTGGTACCATCTCCTGCTAATGCATGATGTGTTTTTCAGCTGTGACAGAACAGAACAGGGTCATAAATAGTTAGTCTGTGAAACATTCCCAAATGCTTGTGCATGAGAATTTATTTGTCCTGAACATTTGAAGTTATCGTTTTTATCTCCTCTCAATGTGATATTATCATCATTTGGTAGTGCAACCAGGATCTTTGGTCACGGAATGAGTTTTATTACATTGTTACTGTCTCAGAATGTATCATAATATAGTTATTTTTAGCAGGTAATTGAACCCAAAAACTATGCAATGCGTAGACTGTTTCATAACTATATGCCAATGGCATGTTGTAATTCGAAAAAATCGAATCATTCCCAGTATAATCAACAACTGCGTCTGCATACAATTTGCAGGCTTTACATTTCTTTGTTAAAATCAAGCCATGCATTTACTGCAGTATAAACATTATAGCAGGATCTGGTTAACACACTTATATAATGGGTATAGAGCTCAGCCTTACTTATCAGCCACATCATCGTTTTTTGCAAACATAATGAGCACTTTGAGTCAGAAATTCAAGTCGAGGATGGCCTTAAAGCAGCCCTTCTGCCATTATCAAGGGCATTCACTGCTATTTTCCAATCTCCTCCAAAAGAAGAGGGACATCACCTGATGTGGTACTATTCTATTCAGTGCTCTGGCAAACACAACAGATTTCCATTGAAACCACACTCCATTGTTTGATATCATAACATCAGCCTGTATCCACCATATCAAGGTGGCAGGTTTTACAGGGCCTCCATTAGCAAGCATCAATACACATCATTCAAATCCCCACCCTTCAACAAATGTTGTGAGCGGAGAGCTTACCTGACTATTAGAAAAATATCAATATTGCCAGCTCAAATAACACAGAATGGGGTGTGCTAGTTGGAGGGGGCTGTAACCAGGGAAGAGATCAATGATTTGCCAGTACTGTACTCAAGAGCCCATTATTAAAGAATTTCCACAGGTGAAGGAGTGCTGTTAGACTCTATATCAGCATGGCTGTGGTTCGACTGTAGGCACAGGCTGCTGGCAGTCACTGCCATGCTGATATAGAGTGTTACAGTACAACTGCTGGTGGAGTATTACTTTCATACAACAGTTCTACCAATGATAAAATAATATTCAAACTGGATTTATGCCCTTTTTTGGATTTAAATTTTTTATAACATTTTAAGAAAACTTGACTAAGAACAATAAACTCTTGTTTATAATGTGAATTAAACAAATTGTCTTTGCATGTGTGCAGGATGGCAAGTTTCAGTATTGTAATGCATGCTTTACAGATATTAATACTGATCTTATTGACCCCATGGTAACTTTTCATCTGGCACTGTACTCACTCCCATATTGATGCTTGGGCAGGTATCTGGTTTCCTTGGTGCCTTTTTGTTATTGCAGCTGGTGTAACTCTTGCTTTGGAGTAAGTAGATAACGGATGATAGATAAGATGAATGGGAGCATGAAGTCAACACATGCAAGTTTTTAGGACACCAAAAGTAATCTTACAATTGTTTTTACTGTACTTTTGGCCATTTAACAATTAAGCATGTAATTCTGTGGAAGTGTCATGTAACTTTACTGTCTTTAATTTGAAGAAAACAGCAACTTTACCTGTAGTCGCCTTGTGTACCCTAAAACAGACTCTAGCACAATCAGAATGTCTGTCATTTATAAAGTTCCACACATCTCCAACACATCAAATGAAAGTTTCTAGTCATCTGATTATTCTTTCAGATACCAATATAAAGTAGTGTGTTCTCTAACAAACCACTAAGGCCTTCACTGAACAGGTGTATTTATACTGAGACTAAATTACACACAGATGCACTCTATTAACTAATTAGGTGACTTCTGAAGGCAATTGATTGCACTGTATTTTATTTAGGGGCATCAGAGTACAGGGAGCCGAATACAAATGCACGCAACACTTTTCAGATTTTTTCAGACTTTTTCAAAATTTTGAAAACCGTATATCATTTTCGTTCCACTTCACAATTATGTGCTACTTTGTGTTTGTCTATCACATAAAACCTCAATAAAATACATTTAAGTTTGTAAATGTAAGGTGACAAAATGTAAAAAAGGGGTATGAATACTTTTGCAAGGCACTGTATAGAGCAATAAAATGCCAAACGTTAATATTTTACTCAAAAAATGGACAACTTAAGACGTTTCGCTCCTCCATTAGTCCCAGCATCCTCTCAACATGACTGGTGTAAATGTTATTGTGTGAGAGAGGTGTGTGATGTTATACTAAATCAGCGTAAAGCCTGTGATTATAATCAGCACTCAGCTGCATCATGATATTGACCTTGTCTTCAGAGGTTTCAGCTTGAGATCTCTGCACATCCAACGAGCTGTCGTTTTGACAAATACCTTCCTGCAGATATTGAGTGGACAGGAAGCCAGTGTTATGTGGGTTAGGTGAGCTTATTTTTACAGTATGTGAATTTATTTTGGGACCCCAGAGGACTTGTCATTATCTGGTTGAATATTTTTGCTTTCCTGTAGCTCAGTGGTTAGAGCATGGCTTAAAAAATGCCAATGTCATGGGTTCGATCCCAGGGATTTCACATTCTCAGAAACAATGTATAATATAATGCAATATAAGTCGCTTTGGATAAAAACATCTGCCAAATGCATAAATGTAATGTAAATGTAAATCATTTAACTGCCCAGCTGAAACAGCATCTGAACGGCTACTGATCTGTTTCGATAGGATCTCAGACAGCTGGGAAAAGCAATGCTAAATGCAAATAATGAGGACAGGTTTCTTATATATTGGTGTTGATGTTCATGTAGCTAAAAATGGTAATGCAGGGCACGGGCTACACAAGTCATGGGTTTGAATCCCAGGGAACAAACAAACCAATAAATAGTAACTTTAGTGCTCTTTGAGTGGCTTCGGATAAAATCATTTGCCAAATTTATAAATGTAATATGAATGTAAATGTTTCGCACAAAAGTTTCCAGCATTGCATTCCATCACTTTGATGACTGGAACATATGGTCCTGTCTCTTCCTGCTTCTGCTTCCCAAATTATGAACGGACGGTTATAATTCCCCATAGGCAGTCTTACTGTTGCTTGTGATGTAACAGTCATCCTGCAGGAAAAATTTTTTTTCTTTTTCCTTTCTGTAGATAAGTTATCCCTATTCCAGAGCTTCACATTGGCATTAATATTAACACAAATAAGTCACCACTTGTTTGAACTTCTTTTCCACTGATGGTCGTCTCCTTTATGGATCATTTATCTGGCAAAACGAGATAGAACTGCCTATTTAAGATATGTCAAACGCACCAGCACAATCAGTTGTCTAACAACTGGCTTCCATTCCCCATTTCTCCTCCCACAGACTCCAGAAGAGGGAAACTCAGAATAGTGGAACATTCATTACTGATATACAGTTCAGTAGAGCTACTGCATGCCTGTAAAGCAACAGACTAACTCCAGTGGCCTTGCTAACCTGACTACTTTTATCAGAAGTGTTATTGCAGTACATTGGTATTTTTGTCACATTTACAATAAAACAGACTGAACCAAAAAAATCTGTAGTATTCAGCTATATACTGTGTATTTTTCACTACAGATCTTCTTTCAGCAGATAAATAATACTGGTTTCAGTACACACATACAGACTATATTTGGCCTTTTACAAAAATAAGAGAAGCCCTTAACATAATGAGAAGAACACAGCATCGACCGTGAAGACGAACACATTTTCTTAATGGTCCTGACCCAGAAGACCCAGCAGCAGATGAAACTCATAATAATCCTGACTCACAAACCCTGGCCTTCTTACAGCGAGTATGATTGGTCTCTGACAGCCTCTCTCTCGTGCTGAGGTCACTGTGGTGGTAACACCATGGCATAGAGATGTTCTAATCCTCGTCCCCTGGGTAAAATTATACATGATCTGCCTCTTCTAATTAATCAGGAATTCAAAGAGAGCCATCTGATATTTCTTATGACAAATGAGCACCATCACTGTTTTTTTCTATCATCTCTGCTTTTCTTACTGCACTCATAAAAACTTCAAATCAGGGTGGTCTTTTAAACAATTAGCAAGAGGGTGGATGTCGTTTGATCTTGCTGCTGTTAGCGGGATAGATGCGCATCATAAGAGCTTGCACCCTACATATGAGATGGTGGCCTTGCTTGCTTTATTATTCTCATTGCTCACTTCAAAGGGAGTGTGTACACCTCTCCTCATTTTATCCCCGACGCTGTCACTATTTCATCATCTGTGTGTGATTTGAATGCTATCTAGCTAGCTTTGTAGTAAGACACCAGCTGTTTCAACACACTTGAAACTTTTAGTTCGGTTTGTCCAATTGATTTAAACTCATTGGAACTCTTTTTAAAGGAGTGTGTCTTTTTTGCAGTAAAAAAATGGCTTAAGTTTATTTTCAGGGGCAGGTATGGCAAGGTTTTGAAAACTTTGGGTCAGTTGGATTTCAATACATATTCGTAAATAATTATTTTTTATGTGAATAGAACACAGGAGTCTGTCCCCCCCCCTGCGAGCGGCTCCGGACGTGACGTACCTGGCATGCCGGGGTCTTCCACGTGGTCGAGGGGCCGGCCTGTTAGGATGATTTCTGTGGAACTCTTCTGTAAGAGTGGGATCTAGGATATCACCTGCGTTAACCCATGAACGCTCCTCAAGACCGTACCCCTCCCAATCCACCAAGTATTGCAATACTCCACCCCGACGTCTCGAATTGAGTAATGCATTTACTCTGTACGCCTCCTCACCGTCAACCATCAGGGGGGGAGCCCCGTCACTGGGTACTTCCTCAGCCTCTCTCTCCGGAGCAACAGCAGGTTTCAGCAGTGACATGTGGAAAGTGGGAGAAATTCTATAGTTAG
>JAZGTJ010000833.1:0-76244 GCA_036877575.1 Botia almorhae | reverse complement strand
TTTGGAAATGTGTGTAATTATGATGTCATCCATGATGCAGTCAGGCACCTTTAAGCACAGTCGCGTTGCGTGTGTTTATTGTAATTAGCAGTGTGTGACGAACACGGGGGTCTGGTGAACATTCTGGAAGCCTGCATTGCAGGGCCCCACTAAACCTCACGCAGCTCAGGTTGAACTCGAACCCCAATGATTCAGAGGTCGCTGTCACTAAAGAGGAATTTAGCTCTGACCTCTTCCGTACACACCCGAGATGAATTGCAGCTGATGTTTTTTTGCTGCTGTTCTTAGAAATTTGGCAGGTAATTGTGTTGAAATAGATGCAACACTACCCCTTCAACTCGCGAACTCTGGTCCATGCACCTGGACTTTGACAGCATAGAGATTTATCATTGCATGTGTGTACTTACGATGTGCACAGCGTTGATTGAACGTTTGGATCATACCTTTATGTTTGTAGAGGTGGAAGAATAAAACACGCTGAAGTTACCGAGTAGGTGTTTGAGCAGGTGGTGTTTACTTTAAGCTGTTTCAAGGGATTGATGCCGACTTCCCTCGTATACAGCAGCTGCACTGTAAACATGTACTGTATATTTACTTAGACTCCATGCACATTGGTTTCTCTGTGCGCGAATAAACAGTGGATGGGTCGAAAGTTGTGTGTCTGCACTAGAGGGGAAAATATCAAGGTTAACTATTTTATCTAGATTTTGTTGGTGTATGTATATCTGAGTTTGTGCCTTTGTGTTTGTTATATCTGAGAGATGCTTTAATTAGTGTACTAACAGCATGTGGTTTTAAAAGCATGGTAAAACGCCTTCAAATATACGTCTTTTCACCATTTTCTCCTGTCTCAAATGTGCTTTTGTGCATATTGCATTTTTAATAGTTGTAATTGTAATGTAATTGTTTCTTTTTTAAAAGCAGTTAGTTAACTAGTTTCCCATGCAAACCAATGAGTAGTTTTTGAAAGTAAACTTGCACATCTTCATTGTTTGTTTACATATTCATGTGCATGTGTGATCGCCCTCAAATGCACTTCCCTTTAAAGTAAACACTGTCAGTGGTGAGTGATCTCAGCTACAGTCAAGAGTTTCATATCCGCATTCGTTTGTATGGTCACATAGTCCAGAGTTTGTTTGCAGTGCCTATGACTCTGTACGTTAATGCTGTGCAAACTCCCCTCTTCACTGAACCCAGAGCTCTGCTTCTCGTACAGTGAACTTTGCAGTATCAATCTTGGGCCGATGTAGCAATTTTATAAATATACTCGTAAGCAAGATATGGGGATTAAAGTCAATGAGTCTTTGATACAGTACATTGCTTCGCTATAAAGACTTGCTTCAATAATTGTTTTATTGTTTCTAATTATTACAGTTCATATTTTTGTATAATTGTAAAAAGCATAAATGGATGTATGAGAATGATGTAATCCTCAGTAAAAAAAATCAAAATTTAAAAATCAAAAAAACATTTTTTAGCATCTTCGAAGTTTACATTTACATTTAGGCATTTGGCAGACGCTTTTATCCAAAGNGACTTACATTGCATTATACTACACATTGATCACTATACATTGAGTATGTGCAGTCCCTGGGATCGAACCCATGACCTTGGCGTTATTAACGCCATGCTCTAACCACTGAGCTACAGGAAAGCTACGGTTATGCAGTTGTTTAGTTAATATTAGAGAATTAATTTTAATTTCCTAACTATGATTATTCTTTTGTATATAGTTCATGCTTTTAATTAATAATTAAAGTGAGTATTTAAATAAATAAAACAAATAAATAAATAGTGGTTCTGGTTGGAGTCTGTGTGTGTGCTTCTATAATTAAAAACAGATCTTCTCTTGCTGTTTTGTTTCTTTAATAGAATAACCCTGGAACCATTTGATTGTTATAGAAATAACATTAACTCAATCTGATTAATGCAGGTCTTCAGATGAAACAAACGAATCTGATTATACAGGCCTTAGAAGTGGAGATGTGACAGCCCATAATATCATGATCCCTCTTCATATTCATTCGCACTCACTGCTTCTTCTTCTGTGTATGTGTGTGGAATGATCTTCCGCTGCAGTAAACGCACTGAAGCACAAATGGCAGGACTCTCGGGGTGTTGATGTGATCCAGATGATGTACCAGTCTAAAAAAAGGCGAAAAAATGTATAAAGATGGACAGACTGTGAAAGGAGACGATGCCTGAGAGCCGAGGGCTTCTGACAGGCACCCAAAACAACTTGAGAACACTTTTGAGGGTGTTACAGCACACCAGAACCATTTTTGTCAGAATTTACAATGTTATATGCTTGCTACCAGCGTAGTTAACTATACCAGACTGAATTTATATGAGACATTGGGAGATTTTGAAAAAGTCTCGTTAGCATCTGGCTAATACTTTGGAGACCAGCTCTTGTTCTCTCCCTGGCCCTCTGACGCGCTTCCTGACCCAGGAAATAGAATTAACACCTCGGCACTAAAACTGCAGGGCCTTCGATCACAGTCACATCTGTGGCCTGCCCTGCCCTGCATCTCAAGTGCAATAATACTGAATGCTGGGAGAATAAATTTGAGACTCTGCAGACCCTGTACTTAACTTTATACAACACTCATTGGGCTTAAACTTCCTCTGCTCTGTGTCGGGCTGCTCCATCACTCTGGATGACATTGGTCTGAGTGGAAACACTGCCAGAATTCGCTGAAACGAAATGAAAATGCATCAATCTCCCATGTCAGCTTTTCAATGCATTTGTCACGTTTTAACTTCCTTGAGATGTTTTATTCACCTGTCCATTGCATGTTAGCTCAAATATAAGGCTCTTTGGTGAACCTATCGGTATTCTCTTTAAGCTCGTATAGAAATGCATGCTGTGAAGAATCATATAATTGATGGATGTTATCATTCATAGCAAATCTCACTAGCAGCTCTTCTCTGAAAGCTCAAGAGGGGACGCATAGATATGCAGAACAGACGCGCACCGTCACAGATAATATGTATTTCACCCCTGTTGTGCTCCAGAAGTGGTATGGCCTGTTCTCCAAGGTATCTAGCAAAATATAAATGTGCTCTGTGTGAAATGTATTACCTACCACAAGAGCATTTTTAAGTAGAGACCCCTTTCCGATGTCAAACGGACAGTAAATTAAGAGGGGAAAAGAAGAATGGATTATCTGTTTATTAGTTATTTTATGGGGGCCATATTTTAGGAGAAATGGGTCCTGAAATTCTTTGGTTGAAAAGTGAGCTGTCTGTTTTCTTCATTAGATGCATGTGCGTCTCTCTCGCAGACTGAAGAACCGGTTCCTGGCTTTAAATGCTTCACATGGTTGTGCTTTAGTCTCACATTGTGGATTCCCAAGTGAGTTTGGAGCAGACTCCCTTGCAGAAGGCCATAAAACAAAACAAATATTTTTAAGAAAGCCTTAATCGTCCCTGTTGCACCTAAGCAACCTCTGTGGTGCTTTCTTCAACACTTGCGTGCATATCGATCCATTTTAGGGTTTAGAATTTCATGCATTTATGAATATATTGAGCAGATGTTTCTGAAGCAATCTTTGAGGAACTCTTGTCTTCTGTCTTTGATTTTCTTGCATGATACGAACACTGCTGGACTGACACTATTGATCATAATCTCCACGGCAGTCAGAAAACTACTTAAAAACCAATATTAAATGGCACATTTGTACTGGGACAGTCATACATGCGGAGATGTTTATCACAAAATGCATCTGGCATGAAGACAAGACAATTCCTCATGCCATGTCTGATTTAACCTATGTGCGTGTGTGTGCGTGCATGTGTGTGTGCGTCTGTGTGTGTTTGAGAGCTGAGAATCAGGCAATATAATATTCAATATTTAGGTCATTATCTGTTAATTTTATGTTTGATTGTGTGTGTTAAAATATATATTCGTTTTACTTTTTTCATTTACTTGGGTGCTTTGAAGTTACATATTTAGCTTTTTAGAGCCAGAGTTTGGATTTTTATTAAAAACAATGAGGTTAAGGCAAAATTTCTTTCTTTTTCAAATTTCAAAAATATTTGTTTGAAATGTGTAACTAAAAATATTATATATTTAATTTTCATTCTGTTTCTTTTTCTTGACAGTACTTTGAGGTGCCCTTTGACTCGAACATGAACCGTACCAAAAACAGACCTCTGGTCAGAGGACAAATAAGGTAAGTTGCTTCAAAACCATTGAATACATTTTAATCCTCTTTGTATCTCTTCTTTCTTCTCTTCAGGTCTTTGATATGTAGGCTGTGTCTGAAACTACAGTAAAGTAACTACTCTCCTGCCTCACTGCCCAGTCAGTGATTTAACAGGCAACATTTTTGTTTTACCTCTTAGAGAAACTGATTTTAGATGAGCTTCCAAGACACTTATTGTAATGATCTAAAACAAATTAATATGTTTAATAAGAGACATGTATAAGAGACCAGTAACCTTAGACTTAGGGCTGTGTTTTAAAACCTGGTAAGCTGTCTACCTGAATAATATTTTTGGGCATTATTTTTTTAACAGCTCAGTAGGTTTGGAAACACAGCCTAGATGTCTTTGTTGTGATTTGTAAAGAGCCACTGGTGAATAAAATGGCTTCCCTGCGGTCATTATGGAACGTCATTTACTTTCCACATTGTTCTCAAGTAGCCCAATGTTTGTGTATAGCCGAGCCTGTCGGTATCAGAAACTATACGCCATTGTCTAATATCAGAAGCGCTAGCCAGCCGCTCGCGCACCTGTCCAGCGTAACCTGATCCAGGTGTGTGTGGGTGTGTCTTTCTCTTTTCTTCAACCACTATTTCTCCTCCACTTGTCTCACTCCACTGCTCTCATTCTGGCCCAGGTTTTGTTTCAATTTGTTAGTTTTCAATGTGTTAGTTGTTGGTCAATTTGTTAGTTTTATTAAATAAATATGTTGCAGGCTGGGCTCAAACTGAAATCACCCACATGAGCTCCTATGAACTTGAGTGTAAGATTAACAGTCTCATAAGAAGAACATTCAAGGTCCATTTGACTGTTTTCAGGTTTGTTGATGCTCACAGGCATCTTTATATACATGATGTCCAACCTGCACCATATTTTTTAGAGTTTACCAGACAGTCACTATCGTTGTATGGAGGAACTTCTGGAAATATTCCCCCAGAGCGGTTTGATTTAACATCGCAGTAGAACGGTAGTAATTCAGCTTTACTGTAAAAGTTCCAGGCAGGTGGATTTCAACTAGTAATTTATATAAAAGCAGAAGAATTTGATTTGATATTTCACGTGCTGTATTTCTGTCACTTCTGAGCAGAATTGATTTCTGATTGTTTTTCTGTACATCTAAGGTCCTGACTGACTGTGTTAATGACAGGAGAATGTGTTTGTTTGTGTCAACATGACACCCTTACAGACCCTCTAGACCTGTACACAAATACACATCGTACAAACAGCAGTGTCATCTACCTCAACATATCATTACGCCCATTAGATGTGTCCTATCCTAGCAGAACATGTTTACACCCACACACACACACTCGCACATCTGACAACATGTTATTACAAAGACTGTTTGATGTTTGCGTGTGTGACTGCCTTACATCATAAGAATGTGACAGCGGTGTGTTAAAAACTGACATGCTAAATCTGTCCAATGAAAGAACTCAGAGCTGTCCAACGTTATCTAGATTACAGCAAGGAGTTTTCATTTTATTTTTAATGTGTGTGTGTATGTGTATCTATATATATATGTGTGTGTGTGTGTGTGTGTGTGTGTGTGTACAATATAAAATAATTTACACTACACAACACAAGCATGATATAACAAACTATAGCAAACTATATTCCTAAGCATAAATTTTGGTCCCTCAAAACGCATCATGCCAGGTTTGAAATGACTGTTCTGTCAAATGGACTACTGTAATATTGCTTTTTTTTAAGTCTTTTTGAAGCTTGAGACTATGAATCATACCCATGTTTAAAGAAAGAGCAGATTCTACCTAACTTCTTTTGTGTTCTATGGAAAGAGAGAAATAACGACTTGGAACAACATGAATAAATGATGACAGAATTATTTTCTATCATATGTTGCTTTTAATCTCAAGACTGGAGTGAGAAGGATTCTTTTAAATAAGAGTCATCATTGACATCATGGTTTAGGACCAGTCTAGAACTGTGTTTTGACTCTTTTCTGGGAAAACCTGCCACACGAGACCATTATTTTAGACATGCGTTTTATTTTTCCTTACAGTAAACGGTTGAGGCTTCAGTTGAACAATACCTAGTTTATTTGTGGCAAAGTTAGATTAGCCCTTTCTTTCATAAAGTTTAGGAAATGCCAGTGGTTTTGCTCGTAACGTTAAGAGCCTCGACACTCAAACAACTGATCTCATCCCTGAAGTTATGGGACTCATATAGACTCTAAAACCCCTTAACCACATAAAACAGTCATAACAATGATAATAACATTAGAATGGAATCTCCTGCTGTTGGGCAGAAAATTCACCCTCTTTTCCTCTCTGCTTTGGTCTCTGTCTCAATGCCCCTCTAATTTATGGAGCAGTTAGCTGTGAATTTGAACCAGACGCCTGTGCAGGATTGGAGCGACTGCGTTTAATAAACGTTAGAGGAAGTGGTTGTCCGATAGAAGCGTCTGTGGTGAGGAGAGGTTTAATCTGTAGCAGAGAGGCAGAACACTTGGTTTTGATGTGATACACACAGAGCCGCACACAAGCTTATGTCAGAAGCTGATTGTGGAAACTATATGTTCCTGCTTCTTTCTGTCGACTTTATATTTGTGTTGTACATGATATTGTTTCATTTTAATGTGCTTCACATTAGCCGTTGTTTCATATCTGAAAATCGGTTCTGGGATAGAGTTTGCTAGTTTGTTTGAAAGATTCATATAATAAGAAATGACATTTTTCTTGATCATTTGTAGATAAGAGTTCATTGAAGTATGAAAAACATACTGTAACTTTTTCAAAGCTTGAAAGTCTCACCCAGTTCAAACCGATCATATTTTAGAAACTAATAGAAAGTGTGAACTTGTCATGAAAAATGTACTTTTTAGTGCACATGTCTTGAATAAAATATAAAGTCAATCTCAGGGAGAGAATTTTAAATGTATGGTATTATTACTTTAAATCCTACGTATCAAAATCTGTCTTCATGTTGTCATTGCCTGTCCTTGTGTTTTTTTTTTTTTTACTTTTTTAATATTTCTATGTCCTCATGGCCTTTCACCCTTGAATACACTTTCTCTCTGTTTCTCTCAGCCCACTCCATGCCGTGTCATTCGCACTGGCTTGTGGGATCCCTGGTGTGACCCTGTTGACCCTGGGTGTTAATCCTTTGACTGGCTTCCTGGGCGCCCTGAATATCTTCCTGTACACATGCTGCTATACTCCCCTGAAACGCCTCAGTATCACCAACACCTGGGTGGGTGCTGTGGTGGGCGCCATCCCACCCGTAATGGGCTGGACAGCAGCCACAGGATCTCTCGATCCAGGTAGGGGATACTTTTACACACACATCCAAAACAAGCTCTCTTGTGCTCTTCATGTGCTGTCGAACCCAAGGGCTCAAAGTTGGTCCATTATACTAATTGGTCATTAGATTCTATTGCTTTCAGTGGAGCAGTATTGACTTTGTTCTGCAGTAACTAGCAGATTTACTTCGATAGGACCAATTTAGTCTTTTTTTTTTTTAGAATTGTTTAAGGAGTCATTTCCTTTAAGGTCCAGTTCCACACTCACAGATTCTTCTCTGTATATGTTCCCCTCATAGCACCATATATAGCACTCCTGGCCCAGGCAAGAGTGTCAATGTAGTTTTAGATCCTTTTCACATTCACATGGTTTTGCAATGCAGAAGCAAACCACTGTAGGGAAACTTCTTCAGAGGTAAACACGAGACCATAGCAAATACAGTTTTTGCATTTTAATTTGTTCTAGGAATTAAAGAGCATCACTATTACGTTCCCACGACTTTCTAAAAGAGGGGAAAAAATAAAGAATGATGAATTATGGCCATCACTCCTCAAGATGCTTTGTAATTTAGTGCCAGGGTAATATAACGCCAAGTATGGTAATAAAATTATACATTACGTTATTTAAAAATGAAATATTGTGAGCTAATTTACAAAGTTAATTAATGAGGAAATGCACCTGTAAAAGAGGTCTTATAATCAGGTCATCATCTTTGTTGCCATATATCTAAATATTAGTGTTTTAAACAGGAACTTCATCTCAGACTCGTAGTAAAATGTGTCCTTGCTCATAACAGGCCTCTTTGTTGTCAGTTTTAGTACTATCACATTCTGTTCCTCAGTTCAGGGTTGTGCGGCAATTCTGCAGTTAAACTTGATTAAGCTGTCTCCATAAAAGACATCTTAGTACCAGTATTGCACATCTGAATTTTACTGACTCCAATTCATCGTCACTCTCCACTTATAAGTGTTGTAGTTACGCATACACTCAACATCCTGTGTTATTCCAAGGATACTTATAGCCTGAAATCAAGTGTTTAGGAAACTCAGCAGGGGGTCTTTGGTCTGTTTTGCAAACCTGACAGTGTGTTGTTGTGGCAACCACAAGATCTGTTTTCAAAGGTGCAAACAAATTAAGTGCTCATGTGTGTACTTTAAAGTGGCAGGAAAGCCACTGCAGGAAAGATGACCTTAGAGTTTCAGATCTTCATCGCGCTGCCCTACGCCATGTTTCCCAGAGGAGCGCAAGATCACACACACAAAAGCAGCTCTACAGGTCACGCTCTGCTTCTCTCGCATGGGCCACTGTTTATGTGGTATCACCTTTCCACTCGGAGTTCTGAACCTAGGTGAACAGTGTTTGTTTCCTGCCTAGCAGGATGTCACAGGGCCTTGTTGTGATGGAGCAAAGTGCACAAAATGTGCTGCTGTTTTCAAGATGTTACTTTGCCGTTATCTGAACTCTAAATAGGCAAGACCAAAAAAAAACGTGTACTACACAAAACGGTCATAGTCCAATCGTAATTGTGTTTATTGTTAAAGGTAGTGCATTTTTGAAGCAGACGTTTGCTGCCGTTCTTCTTGGCTTGTTTTATTTAGTTACTCTGTCACACTCATTTCCTGCTTGTACACGTGCACACGCTTCCTGCACTGAGATTGTTTACGGGTATCTTGTTTGTTTATTCACTCTTGTTTTTCTCTCTGTGTCTCTCTTTCGTCCTCTCTAGGAGCACTCTTGTTGGGAGCTTTCCTGTTCTCTTGGCAGTTTCCTCACTTTAATGCACTGAGCTGGAACCTGAGGGAGGACTATTCGCGCGGCGGATACCGAATGATGTCCGTCACCCATCCTTCTCTTTGTAAACGTGTGGCCCTCCGCCATAGTGTGGGCCTGATTGGGCTATCAGCCTTGGGTCCTGTTTTGGACGTCACCACCTGGACTTTCCCCTTAGTGTCTCTGCCGATTAACCTTTATATCAGCTACCTGGCCTTTCGGTTTTATCGCCACGGTGACAGGCAGAATGCCCGCAAGCTCTTTTTCTGTAGTCTCTGGCACCTGCCCATGTTGCTGCTGCTAGCACTCACCTGCAAGAAGAGCCGTGTGGTGCAAAACGAGGCAGCTGTAGACTCCAGTACAACATCTTTGGCTATTTAGAGCTAACACAATCCCCCATGTGATCATTGCCATCATTTTCGTCATTATCTTGACATGCTGTTCACCGATAATTACTGTCAGCCTCAAAATTAATGTCTTGGAATAAAGCAAAGATACCAAAAGTTGTGCAACTTGGAAAGGGAAAGACAAAATTAAGAACATTCATAACAGCCATAACCTCTCTCTGTCTCTGTTACTCTATTACTGAGGTTTCCATCACCGGAAAAATATGACGTTGATACATCTGTAAATGCACATCAATGATTTAAAATCTTTGATTTCACTCAGGTAACTTGTACATAAATCAGTGCCGTGTGTAAATACATCGTATATTTATTGGATATAGTCCCATGGTTGTCTGTAAACACATTGATGTCAGTCTGTACGATTATTGTACAAAAAGAATGACCCCTAACAAACTTGATATAAGTGTACTGTATGTACAAAGATTAATCCATTAATAATTTAAAGATCCAGAATGCATCTTTTTGCTTAGAAATTGCAATTTATGGTTTAAATTAATTTTGTTCATTGCTGTTGATATCTTGGCTTTATTCATTTTAGACCAGATAGAAAACTGTTTAACGGTTATGCAAAAAGATAGGAGTAATGCTAACTTACAAATTACTTTGTTAGTTAAGACATCTTTTGTCTTCCTGGGTCTTTTAAAAAAAGGGTAAAGGGGAGAAATACCATGCCTCACTGCTAGTTTAGTCTTTATTCTGCATCCTTGTTTAATCTCCATACCTCTGGGTTTGCTGAAATACTGAGCGATTGCTTTGAATATCTCTTCTATATTAGTTTCCTCAAAGACCTTTCAGTTTTTGAGAATGAATCAGAAATGCATCGAATCCTGTTTGCTCAGTCAAAGCTTGTTGTTCTGCCCAAAATTGCATTAATTGCAATTTAATGAAACGCGTACAGTGCTAAATATCACTAGCTGCAGCCATGCAATGTTTGCTGAGCCCAAATGATGCAGCTCTCAAATGTCCTTCATTGTACATTCAGCGTATTCACGGTTTACCTACTTCAGACCTCATTGTACCACCTTGTACCATGCTGGGTCTGTAGGACACAAAAGAACAGAGTTCTTTTAAATAAAATGTTATGTGATCAGCCATGTGTTTGAGTTTTGATTTGAAGTTTTGGAAATTCAGTAACAGGTTACATTGAAGTTACATTGTAGTGCCAATAGATACTCTGTTCCTCTGTGCATTGATTCTTTAAATAATTATATTTGCTCATTTTTTGCCTTACTGATTGAACAAATGGACATTTTTTCTGCATTGTAATTTTGCATTTGTGGCAGGGTCTGTAGTTCTGTGATTGCGATTATGTTTTCAATGGGATGCATGGCAGAATTCTGTTAAAGGGAAATGTCCCACTGTATCTCCAGACCACGCCTGGGAACAATGTCTGACTGCTCTGGACACATTTGGCTAATATATCAGTTCATATAATCTCCTAAGTATCGACCTCTGCACCTGTCCGACTGCAACACTTGATACTACTTTGTCGTTTCCTTCCCAGTTGTGCTCTGTGGTTCCACTTCTCTCAGCACCTCCATTAGATGCCTGTGTACTGTATGCTGCTTCCCAAACGAGGAGATTTAGCCAGGACGGGAGAGTGAGCCTTTCCACCCTCGTAAAGGTCCGGTCTGGATGCAGTCAGCGCATTTCACATCAGAGAGGGATGGAGGGGGTAAAGAGGGAGAAACAGCTGTTCTCAATGTGTCAATAGATTAAATAGCAGTTCCAGCCCTCCTGGGGTTGGTGGACTCTCCCACCATGATTTTACAGCTTTTGCTGTGTAGGGTTGTCGAGGTGGACACCCTGTGTGGGATAAATGACAGACTGTGCTATACCCCAAACATAAGGGGACTTTTTTAATCATCATCTAAATGATGCATGTATAAATTCTATATTTTATTTAGTTTTCTGGATGTGTTTTTTGTTCACATAGCAGGCCGTATAGACAGCAGTCTCGATTAATGTATCATAAATGGAATAATCATTTTATTCGTGAAAAATAAGGTTTGACTTTGCCTCAGAAAGCCAAGTGTGTCGTGGAGAGCTTCTTACCGTGTGTTCATTCATTATGAGCTCTGTGAACTCTCAAGACATTTCACATAATGATCTTTGGTTCTCTGTGTTTTTTCTCATCCAGCTTGGATTCTCATTACCGTTTTAACAGCCTCTCAGACCTTCATTTGTTACAACGGCAACAGGTGGATTTCTCCTCTCTTTTCATTTACAGGCAACAAAATGCTTTGAAATTTTAGACGGAGATGCAGGACGATTTAACTTTCAGTTGTTGACAAAAGTTTGTTTAGTTTTCAGTTTCAATTATTTATAATCCTGTTCTTTAAAATAATGCTAAGTGGCAATTATAAACAGCATATTAAAGAGTCCTCTAAGCAAGTCAGGCAACATGACAAACATGTTTGGCAGACTTGGGCAGAAGTTCCTCAAGTATTCCTGGCACAAAATGAGCAGGGAAAACATTATAGCGAGAGGCTTTTATAATTGATTTATACTCGTCACTTGCTTGAAATAAGTCAAACGGTGGACTAATGTTTCTTAAGCAAAATATTCTTCAAGTTCACACAGATATATTTTTCTTAAGGGAGTCACTCGTTCTTTAACCCGCACAGTGACATCAATCTTAGAAATGTGGTCTAGGTCATACATTAAGGACGTGAAAGGCGACAGAAAAGTCTGAGGTCTGTGCCAGAGTCAATAACGATGTAGAAATGTGCATTATTATAGGAAAAAAGCTGCACTGATTTTAAAGATATTGGCTGTTAGTTTTTCTTTCCTGCTCGTAATATCCGTTAGCCTTTAAATGGGAGGAAACGTGTACATTTTAATGTTCATTTGTTTATTTTCATGTTTCATCTGGTGTGAATATAAACAGAAAATAGTAAACAGGTAAAATTATGCCTGTTAGTATTTTGCTGGAGCTGAAATTTGTACTGATTCCCGATTTAGAAAAGTTTAATTTCCTAAAGGCTAACATCAACAAGTTGACTTCATTTTAATCTTGTGTGTCTAATATTAAGATGGATTAAAATGGATTGTCGGTGTGCCGTCCAAACGATATAACTCATACTTGGACTGACTTCGTGGTCTGATAATGTGATAAATGACTTCTGCTGAAATTCTATTCTGTATTGTCTCGTGTTGCCTGAGGAGTTCTTGTTTATTATTCAGTAACCCTTTATAATATCTTTTTAGTGGTATTATTAAAAAAGTGTTTTAAGCATTATATGAAATATATTTTTATTTTTAACCTGAATTAACGTTATTCGACCTGTAGCGTTAATTCAGTCACGGTTTCTTGTTATTGCCAAGTAAATATCAAAATACAGTCAAAACTTTTAATAATTTAATGGCTTTTTTGTAAGCACTTACCAAAGCACAGTTACCAAAATTAATAAACTGTAGATTAAGTTTTATTCTATTGACCCGCTGAATTTGCGCACGCCAGCAATAAATTCGAAATAAATATAGGCTATTAATTTTGAAATGTTAAATAGAAACATATGTTTTGTTTGATTTTTTTTTGTATCCCGCTATTAAGGCAACATTTTAGTTAAAATTGCTTAATCATAAAGGGTTAATAAATAGACGAATCGAAGAAATTATCTTTATATTGCCGAATTTTGAGCCATTCTTTAACATTTAGCAAACTGACTTTTCTTGAGATTTTGTAACTTCTGCTTTCATTCTTACGTTTTTACACTAGGCTAATTAGGATTTATTGTGAGTAGATTACGCTTCAAATTTATTTCAGAATTACTTCAAAAGTAATTAAGAAACGATTTCCTCATGAGTTGCAAATATAAGTCATCTGAATATTTATCTGCACATGGTTCGGCCTATTTATGACGTCAGAATCACTGGATAAATGTGCACTTTTTGCATGTAGTAGTTTTTCACCACCATATTAAGTTATTCATGACTGTCTGTCATCCGTGCGGCGTTTGATACAGACATTTGTGTTTTTAAACTTTGGAGCGATTAATTCGTTTAGAAAATATTATTTGTATGTCCCAAATATGGACTTTATATTCGTACTTCGTGTTTGAAAACCTTTATAACCTTATCTTTTTACTTAAATCATGTTACCGACTTATACCACTCAGTTGCCTAAAATTTGTAACAATTTAGAAACGTCCAGTAAGAAAAATAAAAGAATAGTTTTCTACAGTTTCTCTATCCAATAAGAGCGTTTAAGCAGCTCCGCGACCAAGTGTCTTGTCTGTAATCCCCGCCTATTTCGTCCTCTGATTTGCAGACTTCTTTCAACAACTCCGCCATTATTCAAATCGTCGCGTACCGGTAGGCTGGCCCCGCTGTCAATCATACGCATCGGCGCTCTATAAGGTCTAGTACTCTGCTTGGTGTCTCGACTGCGCTCAGAGACTCTGAAGGAGAAGGACGGGACGGGGATGCGACAGGGAGCAGCTTCAACGGCTAGGTTTCGGACCAGGAATCAAGTGCACCGATCGCTCTCGTCCGTTTTCTTGTTCAGATACGTAGATATGACAGAGAATAGTTAACTTGCATCGAAATCCTAGATGTTACATCCACTTTGGGGTACTTTATTTAATTTTCGTGGATTGGTGTTTATTTTATTGTGCAATATAATGGCTTGTAAAGACAGCAGGGATTCCTGAGGCTGGACCTAGGCAGAATTGTACCTACTCGTCAACATGTCCAGCTGGAGCGTGAAGGTTCATATGCACAGGGCTTATGGAAAATAGCCTGACCTGTCACCATCTTTACGCACTCTCCGTCAGTCCCGCGAAGAAGAAACTCGGGCTCCTTTTCATAATGCTGCTTCTCTGGGTCTACATGCTCTACTCCTGCGTCGGCTACTGTGCCACCATGCCACAAAGTTTAATCGTGGACAATAGTCATAATAATCAAGCGGATCTCGTCGGGAAATACGCAGATACAGAAAGTGACCGAACGGACCCGGTGATGCCCAAACTGCTGCCCAGAGCGCAGAGCTCATGGACGGACCTCGAGTCAGATTATGATGAACCTACAATGAGGAGGGCTCCTCGAGGCTTCTCTAAAAATGAAGTGGACGGAGCTGACGAGTGGGTGGACGGGCGAGGAGGAGAGCGGAGAGTTTCTTCGCTGTCAAGTTTCTCCAACGGCTCGGGCAGTAAGAAGCTGCCTCAGGCGATCATCATCGGCGTGAAGAAGGGCGGGACGCGTGCGCTGCTGGAGTTCCTGCGCGTGCATCCCGACATTCGAGCGGTCGGAGCGGAACCACACTTCTTCGACCGTAACTATGACAACGGACTGGACTGGTACAGGTAAGAACCATCATAATTGCGTTCGAAAACTTGTATAACTACACTTGTGAGACTTTCATTTATCTCCATTGAATTAAATTATTATTGCCCCGCTCTAATCCTTACAGAGAACCTTTGCTCTTTGTATTTGGCATTTTTATTACATTTAGTAATTTGAGGTCACTTTAGGCCCACTTATGAAGCTTCTCAATACAAAGATCTTTTTCTGAAAATAAGGTCTTCACACGTGTGGCGAAACAAGAGACGCGCAGGCACTTACAAATACTCACACGGGAGTTCATTGAGTTCAGATTTAGATGTAGCCTATATTTGTCTTATTAAACTGAGAATATCGAGTGCATGGCTACAGAATATAATCAAATTTATTCCGGTTAATTTATTATTTATTCTCTTTTTAATTAGCGTGATGTCCTTGGGCTGTATCCGTCTGTAAGGTTTTTTAGCTGGTCCCACTGATCCGCATGTAATGTTTCGTTTATTCGAAATGGACATGAATCAAATGTACAATTTTTCAACAAACTTTTCTCAACCTTCTCTCTCTCTTTCTCTCTCTCTCTCTCTCGCTCTACCTTTGTCGGACATATATTTGACATTATGAATTACCCCTTGTCTTGATTTCAGAGGGTTTTTTTACTATATGCTTTACTCTGCGTATGTTACCTTATATTCCAAATCAAATTTAATGATATCCGATGATTATATAAAGGTGGAATGCCAAGACGAAGGCAAGCTTTAAAAAAAACACTGACTTTAAAAAAGTTGCAAGCTAGATTCCAGTTTAAACGTTTACTTTGGTTTCGTTGTTACTGCTACTGTCAAAGTATTCGACTTTGCCCAGTTATCCCGAGTGGAAAGAAGTGAACTCGGAAATGTTGAACACGGTCCTTTAAACACACATTAATTCAGACTGATATTATTCAAACAAACATAACAGACCTTGAACGATAGGTAATTATAGATTTTGCGATTGTAATAGTTCGAGAGATGAAGCGTATCTAACCACAGATGTTGCGCAGTGGTCTCTATTGGACACACCGGATCATTGCAGGTTAACGGACCTGTACTTTTCCTTTCACTTTAACAACTTTAAATTCTGTAAATTCTGTCGTATTTTTTAAACAAACGTGTTGGCTTTATACTCTAAAATTTCCGAAATACCAGTGCAACAGAATCGGGGCACTTAAATATAATGGGCTTGACTTTATTTGTCCGTGTGTGTACGTAATTTTCTTTTTTATTTTCTTTTTCTTTATGGTCATCTGAATCAAAATAAATATATAATAACTAAAATAAACAGAAAGCATACATGCCGCAGGAATGTCATATTGGCTAAAATGAGTACCTTGTGAATTATGTAGCACACTTGTTTATAATGACCTAATTGAAAGTTTAGCTGAATGCAGCTGTATTTGTCTTTTTGGACAGTTTACCGTGTTACAAACCGTAAAATGTTTTATGCTACGTTAATTAAATCGGATTGTACAGTTGTTTCGGGAAAAAGAAACTAATTTTGTTGTACATTTGCTCTTGCTGTTGGGCATGTTTTGATTATTATTAACCGACCCATTTCATTTTATCTGCTGAAGTTTTAGGACACACTGCGAGAGCTCATAAATTCATTACACGCGCAGTATTTCGCGAGGAAATCTTGAGACATATGTTTCAAATAAACTTCAGCATAGGATTTAGGAAAAACGAGATTTTGACTTAATTTATTTATTTCTGTTACTCATATGTTGCAGTTATTAAAATGTGATGACAATTTGCTAACTTACACGTTAATTCTACAAATAATAAAATATTTAATGTTCGACAGTAAAATGTGGTGGTATGTATATATAGAGATGGTATGAAAAATAAAACTGAAGAGAGAAAGGGTGATTTATTGCCCTAGACTCTGTCTCTGGTTACCCCGGACCCCGAGCGAAAAAGTTGATAAAACAGTTCTCGACTGCACGCTCGTCTCTTTAAACGGATTTGCAAAAGTTTAGAGAGTGAAAGCTCAGTGCTTCTGAATATGCGACGTGTCAGGGCCCATATTAAAAACGGACAGATGAAAGAATGGACGTTGTAGTGAATTCTCCGTAGCCCAGCTTTGATAGAAAGGGAATTAAATTTATGCATGTTGAGAGACAAATGATTTAATTATTTAGTTAAATGTCTAGTGCTTACTTTAGTTTCATGTAAATTTACCCAAATGTTAATTGTCAAGCTACTCCGGCAAAACCAATAATTTAAGAGGTTCCGAAAATGTTTATTTAATTTCATTCCAAATTTGATTCGTTTTTTTCTTTGTGTACAGAGAACACAAAGAGACGGAAAGTGATCAACAGAGCAACTTTACCAGAAACAAATTAACAAAAGTGTAGGCTTTGAAATGCAATGTGAGAAATCCATATACAATACTACTCCTGCTCCTAAATATAATATAAACCTGTTGTTAAGGGAGCCAGTCTTACTGGGATCAATCTGGTTATTTCAGATAGACAGCCAGTGTATAGTCTTGCTGCTGTTATTTACTTGATACTTTTTATTAAAAACTTCTAAGGTGATACATTAATTGTGAGTGGACAAGTGTAGAAGATTTTTCTCAGTTAGGCTGTTTTATGTTTTATCCTTGAGAAGTGCTGTATATGCCAGTTACAGAGTTGATTGAAAGTGACTTTTTAAAAGCTAATTAGCGGATTCGTTGCTTATAAAAATTCAAATGAAAGTGATGGAGTATAATGTTTGTTTTCCACTCATCATGCGTTTTGGTTTTCTGAGTCTCAGGTTTTACTAGATTCACATGCCATTGCAGTTGGTTTGAGTTGGACATGCGATGCCACAACGAAATTCTATATCTGGGCACTGCTGTTTGAGTTGAGGATACCGCACACAAACAAATGCAGACTTGTTTTCTCTTGCTCTCTCACTTTTTTCCGTTTTCCTCTCTGTCTCCAACTTAAAGTGACCTGTCTAAAATTGTGTTGAAGAGTTTTTGCTGAAAAAGAGCAATTAAAAGACAGACAATGAGTATCTGTTGCTTGAATACAGGTGGTCGGTAAGCATTCTGTTCTGACATTAGTGTTCATTACCATCATGCTTTTATAAAAAAGTAAAGCAGTACACAGTGTGGAGGGGAAAGTGTCACTCTCACAGGACTGAACAGGAATCTGATTCTCATAGAACACGTATAGAGTGTCCCATACATAGTGGAGCGTTATATTTGCTGTGTAATGGAAATGAGAGTTCATGATGCAGATGTGTGTATTTTAAAGCTACCCCAGTCTTTAATGAGGTCAGTATAGTGAGTTTTATTTGTACACATTTATTCACAGTACATTTGTTTAAAGCGGTTTCACAGTAAATTGTGCCTTAAATCTCTGTGTGCAAGGTGACTGTGGCAAAGGGAAAAAAATAAATAAGGAACAACATGTTGCGTCTGTTTATCGGAAAATTGTGATTGATATTTGAAAAAAGATAGATTTCAGATATTGTGCAACAGCCAGCCAGAGGAATGACAGATGAACTTTTGTTTTTATTACTTGTTAGACTAGCTTGTACAGCTGGTATGGTGTATGATTCATAGAGATCTGTATGAAACAGCATTATCTGCAAGCACTTCATAGTTCCACTATGGGTTTTTGTAATGAGCTTCTCCCAGGAACGTCTGGCCTTAGTTTATCACCACTGTCAGTTTATTTGTAGGAGATAATACAATATGAACAAACTAAAATATGAGTTGAAATATGGTGTAAGAACGCAATTCTGCTTTCACAGTTTCCAGTTTCAACTACTTGACTTGTGAGGTTTCACAAAAATGTTTCTTTTTTCTTCTAGTGCCTCTAATGATTTAATAAGCGGTTAGGTTGGCTTTGCAAAAATCCCACCCACCCAGGCAGACAGGGTCTCAGCTGGAACGGGCGAACGCTGGGGAGGCTCTGGGTGACTTATAGTTACATAACATTCAGTTTTAGTGAGTCAATTCTCTTCCAAGAATGGGAAGCCAATATGCAACTTTCCAGTGTGTGAATAAGGCTGAGGACTTCCTGCTTCTGGTAAAAAAAAGGTGTGTGGTTGGAAATAATCCTATTCTTTAGTGTACACTGCATACTCTTTAGTGTGCAATCCCCGAGTCCATCCTGAGATTACGGATGCATTTTCTGAATAGTAGCCCTTTAAACAAGACAATCCGCAACCACAGAGTAACAAAGAAACAAGCGGAGCATTGTTCCATGAGTAGGAAAGGCTATGCATAAAATCCTTATCCGGACTCAGAACGTTCTCGGAAAACCTGTCACTTGAAAGTTCTTATCTTCTGAGCTGTTATGACCCCCCACCACCTTAGCCAGATGAGGACCCCATTCATGGAAGGGTCAGTTTTGGATGGATGCCCTTGCTTTTGTACCCACACTCCAGGGGAGTTGACGCCACAGTGTAGGTGACCCATACAGACGCTGTGGCCAGTGACCTCCTTCCGGCTTCTACAAAGCAGGGCCACCTTGTCAAAGTGGTGCTGTGTAAGATCAAACCAAAGATCAAAGTTTGGCTGTGTGTATTGAGTGTGTTGGGAAACAGCAGCTGTAGTTGACTGGACTGGGTGTATGACAAAGCTGTCAGTTTTCTTTTTGTTGTTGCAATGAGAGTGTAGCAGTGATGGTTGGAGGCGGCTATATGAGATGAAACATTCACTCTCACACATAGATACATACACAGTAATGACTGAAGCCAATGCGGACCCTGTGGGACTAGATGTATTGATCAGTTTACGCTGCGTCGGGTACTGTGTGGTGTTGGGTTAAAGGTCTTTGTGGCTTGGGTTATCTTAGAATCTGTTGAGCAACATTGCCTCCGTAAAGACCATCTGCACTGTAGGTGAGACCCGATCAACCCCCTAATCAGACACACAGTGTTCTTTGTCCCTGTAAAATAATGGGAATTAAATGAGTGCAAATCATAGTTTAGTTTCAATTTTCTTTTTACTTTTTGGAATATTGTGACCTATTATGTCATTTTGGCAATTGCTGTAAATTAAAACTACAAACTGATCCCAGAATTAAGGAGCAGATTCTTTGAAAGCTGTTCAGTCAATAGACTTCCTCTGCTCAGCTGGATCTGAACCTTAACCAGTCAGCCATTCAGCAGTCAGCAGGTTGACATCCTCTATTGAGAGCCTGGACAACACTGACTGAAGACATTCAAAGCATTGCCTCCAAATGATGCTTTACTGTTGGCTAAACTGCTCAGCATCCTTTAGACCAGAGGATTACTCTGCTTTGTGCAAGACCACAGCTCAATTTCTATCCATCTCTCAAACTTATTTAACAAGTGACCTACTCTGCTGGTCTGTGGCTTTGCTGTTTTCTTCCTCTCCACTTCCCCTTCCATTTTTTGTTCTCTTCTTGTTTCCTTTAAGTTGCAATTAACAGGAGAACTCACTTAACCGATGTGCCATTGTGTGTCAAATATGATGATAGACAGTTATTCAGTGATAATTTGTAGAAACTTTTAAAATGGAAATGGAAAAAAACAGACATAAAAAACATGTATTTCATCTTAAACTTTTGACCAGTAGTGTACTTCTCCTACAAGTGTATGTCTACAACTCTTTGTATCCCACATTAGAGCCAGGCCCCACATCCAGCTCTGGTCCGCTCAGAGGCGGGGCTGCTGTTGTAGGCCTCAGTGCCCACAAGAAGCTACCCCCAACTGGGCACATTGGTCAGGACAGGGAGGAAGAGCTAGAGAGGGGGCCCCTTATGTCCCCTGCTTGAGCAGGCAAAGCTTTACCAGTGAGTTAGACCAAGCAGTGAGGGACTGAGGCTAAAGAAAGGAGCTTTCATTCACCAAATTACCACTGGCTAATTGTGAAAGGGGTGGCCTGGGGAGAGGCAGACAGTAGAGGGCCACTGTGGTGGTCTGCCATTCAGATGCTGCTGTCCCCTCCAGAGAAAGTAAAATAACATGGCCGCCCTTTGCAGGAACCTCCTACTGGATGACAGAATAGAGGCAGACAGTGGCCAACAGAAACTTGATGTCAACCGCTCGTGCTTCTAACCTTCCCAGTGAAAAATTGCCTTCCATAGACATGTACAAACACCAACATACACAAACAATAAGAATGAGGACAGGGGGCATGTATAAAGAGAAACAGCTCGAAAACAGACAATAGTTCCCTTCCTGGAGGAAGATGCCCTTGTATGTTTCCTACTTTCTTTCTTCTTGGCATTGAAAAACATTAAAGTAACCCCACTGTGGCTAAATGGACAGAAAAACAAAATGGAAGAAAAAAGGAGAATGTGAAAGATTTGAAAATCGTTTCCCCTCCCCCGATAAATTCAGTAGCTTGTTGTGTATGGACCCTCCCTCTGAGCTTGCCATGAATTCGACCATTTTTAAACGAGCTGATAATTTGGATGTTGGATGTCAGAATAATGCTAGCCTTCTGCTTTCAGACAGTAAATGCTCGTTTACTGTAGCTAAATAAACAATCTTTGCGACATTAAAAGTAGCCCGGGGGCTAATGCGCACAGTTCCCTGTATGACTCTGTAATCGCTGGCTCATGTCTTCAGCCAGCTCTGTCCTCTCAAGAGTGAGATCATCAGAGCTCATTTATAAAAGTCTGACGCCCTAAGGAGGATTATTTGTAGAAGGAGTGACATGTGAGAAAGAAGGGAGCGCTAGAAAGGAATGTGACGCAGTAGCAATATAATAGAAAACGGTGATTGTAGATGATTTTTAGGGGTGGTGTGTTTGTTTGTGTGTGTCTTTCTCTCTGTGAGGAACGTGAAAAGCAGAGCATAAGGAGAAGCAGGAGACCCCCTGAGGTTTGCATTAACCTCGGCGTGAAAAGAGCAGACAATTAAAGGAACACACACTCTGCTGATGTGCCCACAGGAGCCCAGCGGGAACTGAGCTCCAGGGCAACAAAGCCAGTGTCTCCAGCGTCCAGTAGCTGTCACCTCTTTTGTCCTCACACTTTCTCTTTTAGCTTTTCATATTGTTGTCTTTCTCAATTTTTTTTAGCAGAAGGACCAGCTGGTGAAAATACCACAACATTTTCATAGTGAGCCCTTTTCTTTCTGTAAAATGTCTGTAAAATCTGTGCTTATTTTATACAGGCTATATATTATTTATTTTGCATAGTGATTCTGTAACACTATATGTTTTGCCATCAATAGTTGTAGTCATATCAGGTACATGAAGGATTAAACTATTTATATAATTTTAAAAAGTTAAACCAGAATGAGTTTTCTCTTCACTTTCTCTCAGTTTCATAGTCCGTTTCTCAAACGTCTTCTCCAATCTGCATTATGTGGTTTGAATGGCTTGTCCGTTTGGCATGGAGAGCCCAGATCTTGTTTCTCGCAGAAGCGTAAGGCCTTCTGGAACACGGACAGCAGAAAGAAAGGAAAGCAAAAACATTTCGATGTACCTCAACTGAAATAGCCGAACCCTGAAATCAAAATTGCACCTGTGACATCCGCACGGTTTGACAGCGATCTCTCTGTGTTTCACAGCCTTTATCATTTCTCAATGGTCACTGTGATACCAGAACTAGGCGGTTGTCCAAACATTTTGTCAGAGTTGCCATAGAAGTGGGCCAACTCTCTCGTTAGTCTTCCTGTTTTATAAGTGCAGTTTAATTGTCCACACTGGTGCTATCAGCGCATAATACTGTTAATTACAGGTTAGCGTTGAAGAATTCTAGTCTGCAGGAATTTGTAAACCATTAGCTGTAGCGTCAAAGCAGTGCAGCTGTGTTGTAAGGCTCTGATGTAACGGGCTGACAGACACAGAGGAAATTCCCAGCACTTTAAAGCTCACCTGTCTTCAAAAGCTCCTCGGTTAGGGAGAATTGTGTGCCAAGCAAAACAGGATGTTATAGGTGCATGCGTGTGTGTGCTTGTGTCTCAGTGTTATGGCTTTGAAAAGGATTGACTTTGAAGGTCTTTGAAGAATCTCTGTGCCAATTTTACAACAATTCAGCGAGATATCATGTTCTCTACCGAGACGATCTCTTTGGCACTCCAGCAAGTTTTTGTATTTTTGTATTTATTTTATCCACTGCCAATTTCTGTCGGTTGTTGAAAATGTATATTTTGCACACTTAAGTATTCTGCCAGTTAATTAAAAAAAGTTAAAAAATAAGACACAGTCATTTCCTTTTAGATTAGCTGTCTCATAAGATTAGCTGTCGCGACCATAGTGCCTTCATTATATCCTGTGTTCACAATTTCAAGGCAGATCTGTTTGGTTTTTGTAGCTTCTTGCAAATGCTAATCCTTAGTAAACAAGCTACAAGCTCATCATCACTAGTTACACCAAACACCTCTAACAGCCCATAGACTCGTCGTGTCATTCAGCGAGGATGTAAATTAAGCGTGAGACTGAGTCCGTTAACACCCTCTACAAACACACAAGGTAAACAAGCTTATCACTACGGATTAGCAAGAGCAAGTTAAACATTGGGGTGCAGGCATGATCAGTGCTAATAACTAAAGGGTGGATTAAGCAATAGAGCTGGTGTTTGTGGAAGTACTGAGAGAGTACATGGGTCACTCAATATCAGATACCTAACGCTCATGTTAGACAGTTATTTAATTTAGTTAATTTAAATTGTTCAGACAATTGGGTTTGCTTTTTCTAAGACTTTTGTGGGCAAAGTGTCTTTTTTTACCCTATCTATTTCAAATATTTAATAGATTAATTTAATTTCTTAGTGGCACGTGCTAAGGCAAGCGTCACAGTTACTGTTAGCAACACGTGGGGTCAGAGATTTAAACAAACCTCTAAACCTGTGTAGTAACCATTATCATGCAACTTAACTTGACACCATTTGTGCTATAGACATGATTACCTCAAATTGCATGGCTTGGTATTTTTTTAAGTGATCAGATCCCTGAGACATTGAAGAAGGGACCTGAACATATCTAGGGACCAAAATATTATAGACGCTTGGCGTAGAAATTTGGGGGTTGGCATAGAAATTTGAGTGCTTTTATTGTATTTTGATTTACATAAATCCATCTAGCATATAAAAGTATTTCAGCCAGGCCCCCAGAGACACTGATTTATAATCACTAAGCCAGCAGCCATCCTACTTAATGTTTTTAGATATGACCCTAATACCACAGAATTTTTTTTTAGGTATAACCTATTATCAGAGTCTAGTGCAGTCAAAGTGGCCAGTACTGTTCAGCATCCCAGAAACCTCTCTTCTCTTCAGTAAGCACTATAGCTCTGTTTATAATGCACGGCGGACCAAGAGCAGCACACTTTATTACCTCCCTTCATGCTTCCATCTTTTATTCAGAGCTGATGGCAGCCTCTTCACGCACAGCCTCGTTGCTAACGCACAGTAATTCCACTCAGCTGGCAGGACTGTGGGGCTGTAATTCAATGTGCAGCTCAAACTGCAGAAACACACCCAACTCTTGTTTTAAAGAGATTTTGGTAGCTGTTGAATGGCAGCAAATAAAGCTTAAACAGAGTCTGGGCAGATTGCGACTTACACGGACTGAGTTCTTGGTGATTTATGGGTGTTCTGCCCTTCTCAGAGGCCGCTGTGGTTTAGAATGAGTTTGAGGGTGAGACAGAGAAAAAGAAAAGAAGAGAGAAAATGGGGCTGAAATTGTGGTTGGCACAGTACAGCCTATGATTTTTGAGCAGATACCCTCTCTCACGATACAGACATTATTGTAGAACGTTTTATATATACAGCACTACTGGGAGGTTTAAATATATTTTCCTGCCCTTGACACCCTAAAGGAGGCTAGTTTTCAGCCCAAACCCAAAGCCCCCCACTCTGAGAGAAAACACACAGATTAACCAGCTTACCCTGCTCTCTCTCCACTTTCAACATTTCTCTTTTTGTGTTTTGGGGGGCCGTTTTGGACCATTCAAGGTCTGTTTTATGTAGATGTTTCTACCTCAATGCAACGATACAGTAGTCTTCAGAAAGTCTGTCTGGCTGCTGGCTCAGGCATAATAATTTAATGAGAAACTACATCAGCATTAATGTATAACCATCTTCAGAGATGACTCTAAAGGACTGGTGTGTCTATTCTTGGAGAAAGGCAGGTCAGAAGTGTCTGCAATACTCCCTGTTTCTTCATTATTTATCTGGAAGAGCAGTCGCTCCACGTGAGAGCCTTTCTCTGCCCGTCTAAAGCAGATCCAGTGTCGGTATCTGTCAGTAAGAATGTCAGGACCTGAAGCAAAGACGCACCAACACCTTAGACAGGTCTTGTGTAGACGGACGTTTACACCTCTTTATGTTCACGTCAGGGTTACATGGCAAAGATCAGAGTCTCGGGAGAAACATGAGGAGCACAGAGAATTAAAGAGGTTAGTTGGGGAAAAGGTAAAGCAAAGTAGTTGTAAATGCAGGAACTGGGATGTTCCGTAATACACACTTGCATGTGCCATCTACGGTCCCTTGACTTTAGCATTGCAGGTTAAGAGAAGATATCTGGCAATTCTCACTCAGGAAACGAACTGTCAGGAGCCTTTAAGTGGCTGCGTAGCTCTCAAAATACAACGGTGACTTAGAGCGGCTGCACACATGCTCATCCTGGCTCTGTATCCCACTATTTTTCTCGTACTTTCTCCTCTGGCCACCACATTATCTTCTCCCAGTGCGTGTGCTATAAAACCTAGTTTTGCTCTATAGATTTACGGCTGCAGTTTTGCTCTGTGGTTAAATATAATGTCAGGGCTCCAGACTCTGCAGGGTGTATTTGAAATCGCTAGCCTCACTTGGGTCTCTATGACTACAAAGCTCAGAAAATAGTGTGTATGGAGTAGGCTGGGAGGTGCCTGGACTACCAGATGTAGCCGCACGGCCTCTGCCGAAGACAGAATCTGTCTTTCCCCGTAGCCGCAAAAAAGAAGAGACCCTGATCTCACAAAGTAATGTTCCTGTAGTCGCTTGATGTCATAATTAGCTACTTGAAGCATCCAATGAGCACTTAAAAGTATGTCAAGAACACAACTTAAGTGAGTGATAAAATGACGATTAAATGTCTGAGTTAGCCCAAAGCAAAACAAATTGCTTATCAGCTCGGCCTGACTCGTGAAGCGACAGCGGTCTCTCGCTTGAACAAGCTCTTTTTTCTTTTGTCCATGCATGAATGTCATGTCTGTGTTTTTCCGTTCTCCGCTTCTGATAGTTTGAAGTGGAGGGGGTGAGAATGGCAGTGGCAGAGAGGTGCCCCTCTAGCCTTTGGTCGGGTGAAGTGTCACTCAAAGGCTTAGATCACCATGACACCAGTAGTCTGGGGTTAGAGCACTGTAATCAATAGTCTGATTATAGAACACAGGCTGGAGTGTGTGAACCAACAGAGGCAGATTCAGAGAGAGCTTTCTTTAAAGGGTCAGTTTACCAAATATGAATATTCTGTCATCATTTTACACCCATATCTGCAGTGCAGGTAAGATTGTTAGTAAATCATGACTTACATTTTTGTGTGTTGCTCAAATAAAGCAATTCGTAATATACTAAATATACTAAATATACTAAATATACTTTCGTAATATACTAAAGCCTCACATGGGCTGCTTTTATAGTGTTTTTTGTAGCTTGGTAGTAAAAAACACTTTCATTTTATGAGTAGCCCACTCCAAAACATTTCCTAAACTGGTCCTAAACCTTTTTTTAACATCTCATTTTGTATGCAAAGAAAATCACACAGATTTGTGGTGACAATGAAAAAAATCTTTATTTTTGGGTGTACTGTTCCTTTAAGACTAAGAGGCACATACTGATGCCCAAGCAAACTCTACCTCACACAACCACTTCAGCATTGGTGCTGCCGTTTTACATCAGAGTAAGTGCTTTGTGGCTCTGGACTTTGTCTTTCTGGCTTTCCATGTGCCAAGCTGTTAAACTCATTGGCAATTAATTTAGGTTTATTTGACTGCTGAGACTTTATTACACTGCAGCTTATTTAAACAGCACTTCAGCTCAAAGCCACTGCCTGGGCTCTGCGTGAAGCAGCAGAGAGACTTAGAAGATGTCTATCAAAGACACACGTGTGCACATGCAGGTGTTCAGAGGTTGGGTCTGTTTTGACTTGCTCTTCAAAACTGGACTGCAGGTACAACTGGGTGTCTCTGATCCCAGCGAGACTTTAAAGCTTTGGATGTAAAGTGTGTTTCTACTACATATCAGTTTGCACATCCAAATAAGAAAACAAAGAGGACAAGAACAAAAACATAGGCCAAAATATAACCATAACAAAGCAAAGTTGAAAGACATGAAAGATATTACAACTCTTTACTTGAAAGCTGTAAGATTATAGATGCAGCAGACTTTTGGGGCTACTGTGTCTGTCATAAGCACAGGATTTTCTTAACCAATCATGTTTGTCGAGAAGCGCAAAACATACTTATAAAAAATCCTTGCTGTTTCTTTTGTTCTTTTTATCTTTTTCTAATTTCACTGCTGAAATAAAAAGCCTTTTAGGATCATTTTGTTCTTATATGTGAGATTTAATCTTGACCAAGTTCGTGGAGAACAGCGATGACCATCAGCAAACCAGGCTATAGCCATCACATGGGCAGAATTCTTGTAGAAAGCCTCAACGCGAGAGCTTTTGTCTTTTCTTCATCACTAAAAGTGACTCTTTATCAGTAGAATCATTTAGAACACTCATATCCACTTTCTAATCCTTGTTTAAATAATTAATACACAGTGTATCCTTACCTGCTCCAGTAGCAGCGTGTGCCGCGCGTTGGCGAGGCACACGTTCATTTCAAAAGCTCTCCACAACCTCCCTCGCCCAGCCCTGAGACTGCAGGAGAGAGCTGGAGAAGTGCTCTCCACTCATCCCTCAATGATGTCCCTCCCTCTTGGTCTATGGCCCCTCCACGGCCCTTGCTCTTTAAGATCACTGCATGACAATGCACCATTTTCAAAGAAAAGAGGAAAAAAAGAGGGCCCCTATGTCAAAGCGTTGCCTGTTTGCTGACGGAATGTCTAAAAAGAAGCGCCTCATAAATCAAAACAGGCAAGAAAAGCTATTGTTCTTCTGAGAGCTTGCCTACTTGTCTTCCTCAACCCCCTTTCTATTGCCCCTCTTCTTTGCGCTCTGCTGAAGTCAAAGAAGTGAGGTGAGAGGATCATTGGCAGCTTTTCTTATAAGTTCCTTGCTACTTCCCCCCCTTTCAGGATTCCTTCCCCCCATATACCCGAAACAAAATGAAGGCCCTTTTCATTCTTGGTTGTATTGTTTGGCATGAACCAAAATCAAATTCCACTATGCACTCTCTTTTTATACTGTATTATTTGGGTACTTTTGCATCATTACCATAGGTGGCTGAAGACTTCATCTTCAGCTTAGAAGACAACATCAGCTTCACTATTTCATTCATGTTTTTGTCCAAAACGTAACCACACATAAGCCAGCACTTGTGTCTGCCTGCTAAAAAAGGTTTCATGATGTGTAGAGAGCGACTACATTCTTTTTGACATCATGTTCTAATTTCAACAAATTAAAATTAAACTGAAATCACATGTGAAATTTGAAATGCATATTGTTTGGTGTGAAGCATGTTTCGTGAATGTGTGTGTGCTCGCATGTATTTATGATTTATTCCTCCAGCACAGTGGATGTAGGCGGTTCATTTAGCAGTAAAATGACAAAAGCCTGCATTATCTCTCACCTCATTAGCGTTACACACACCCACACACACACAGCTGGTTTGCACCTTCTGTGCAATAATTAGTAAATAAACACTTTTTTCTAAAACCGCACACTTGCAGGCTAAGTATTAGTAAGCCAACACATTTATACACAGACTAGTAATAAACAGTCAGATAAACAGTTACACTGTGTAGATGTATCTGTGAGCGTGCATCATAGCATAAAAAGGCACTAACATAATCTGTTTTCATTGTACAGAGATTAATGAGCTTTTTCCCTTTAAACGCTCACTCCAATGTTCTGACAGAGCAGTAATCAAACTGATATTATCATAATTGGATCTGTGGCCAGCTCTTTATAGAAGCCATGTAACCACACAAATCTGCCAACAGTTTCCCATCAAATAAATCAGTGTTACCTCCTGCAGCCCTAGGCTGTTCTCTGAGTCTGGATTGAGTGCTGCTTGATTTTTGCCTGCAACAAGGGGATTTTTCACTACAAAGAAGGGCAGTTAGCTGTTCTTGTTCTGTGATCTGGAAAAGTCCTTCATCACAGAGTTGTGTACAGGTTAGGGAAGTATCACGATGGCAGACACATGGTACAGTGTAAACACATGAAGCAGGATTATAATAGATGCTGACAGCGCAGTTTACAATAGGCCAGTAAATTAGCCCAGGTGCTTACAACAAAGCTTGATACTCCAGAGACAACAGATCAACAAGAGTCTTATCTGTGTGTACACTGATACCCTCAGGAGGCGTATTTTGGTCCGGCTGATGTCTGAGTGGGGCTTTACACTCATTGAAACCCTGAAATAAACAACACTTCTGCTGAACAGAAAAAACACACAGGGCACCTAACAACAGAGCACCTAAAAATGAAAAGTCAGTGAACAAGGATCAGTAAATGATAACCGAACATTCATTTATCGAGTGAACTGTTCTTTGAGGAATCAAACCCGACCAAAGATTGCTGTGTGTTTTAGCTGTCTATTATGTATTTGTTCTTGTATTTGCGTCTGCTTGGTGGATCATCTGCTTTTCTCGCACGTTATTCTGTTAAACTTTTCATTATTATGCCTGACGTCAATGCAAACCAAACATTTTTCAGCATTATTTTCAAACATTATAACATGTCAAAACGATGTTTTCAAAACGAGTTAAGAGCACGTGCCAATGAAATATGATTCGTACTATACCTCTGTATGTCCATCTACATCTTCTGTTATCAGCTCTCACGCTATAATACACTCCTCCTGATTGGGTGGGATTCTGAAACCCAAGCCTGTTTGCAGTTAACATTGCTGTTTGCTGTTGGCTTTTTATTTAGAAAACCTCCTCTCAAATGGCTCTTGATTGCGGGTCTGCGCATAGCCTATTCATTTCAGCCAGCCTCGAAAGCTGCCTGCAACAGATTTCTCTCTTTAAACAAGGCTAAGGAACTTTCATGTGGAAAGCACATAAGTTTTGAAGGACTTTGCCATGAGTGTGGCCATTTGCATTAGCCTCGGTTGCTTTGAAGTTCAAACTGTTGTTTAGATCTATGTGGTCAGTATGATAAGTACCATTGCTGAGGTCATACATTGGAATCTTACTGGAACAAGGCTTAGGTTGGATTTTTTCCACAACTGGCTGTGATCCAAATGGATTAACCAATTATCTGTAACCCCTTCTTGATTACCTTACTAGTTTACATGGGAAAGCTGTTTAATGGAAAGACAGACTAAATGGACGTTTTTGATTTGGGTTAGTTTTGTACGTCCTGGATAGCTAGGCATGACCTATATGAGCATTGCCAGGTAGGAATTAGATATGCATTCATGAGTTTCAAAAAATTCACAAATCAAAATAACAAATTTTGCCAAATGAGCTTGTCAAAGACTTGGATTACATTAGAAAACCTCTATGCTATTAGGAACCAAACATGCTGTTTAGTGTGGTTTGTACATCTGCACATGAATGCGCGTGATGTTTAGCAACCAATGCTAATCACATTGAAACCAGAATCATGGTCTTGAATTGGTCCATTGATTGAACAGCACCATATGCTCCATCTGTTTGATTGCTTTATGCAATATCTTGTTGTCATTACACCTCCATTATATAACCTCCCCCCTTCTCTGTCTCCATAGGGACCTAATGCCTAAGACCCTGGAGGGCCAGATCACCATGGAGAAAACCCCAAGCTACTTTGTGACGCGTGAGGCTCCAGCCCGGATCTACGCCATGTCCCGACACACCAAGCTGATCGTGGTGGTCCGGGACCCTGTCACACGAGCTATATCCGACTACACACAAACGTTGTCCAAGAAGCCTGACATTCCCACTTTTGAGAGCCTCACGTTTAAAAACAGGACTACAGGGTTGATCGACACGTCATGGAGCGCCATTCAGATCGGCATCTACGCCAAGCACCTGGACAACTGGCTGCAGTTTTTCCCAATGGACCAGATTTTGTTTGTGAGCGGAGAGCGTTTGATCAGCGATCCGGCTGGCGAGCTGGGCCGTGTGCAGGACTTTCTGGGTCTGAAAAGAATCATCACAGACAAACACTTTTACTTCAACCAGACCAAGGGCTTCCCTTGTCTTAAGAAGGCCGAAGGCAGCAGCAAACCCCATTGCCTGGGCAAAACCAAAGGGCGAACCCACCCAAACATTGACCCTGAGGTGGTGCAGAGACTAAGAGACTTCTACAGACCTTTTAACATGAAGTTCTACCAGATGACTGGGCATAATTTTGGTTGGGATTAACAGTGAATGGGGGACACATCATTATTTTTTTGTTTTATCTTTTTCTGTGTATTTGAAATGGCAAAAAGACTTTGAGATGATTGCTATATATATGTAAAATGTACAGAAATCTATTTTATAATAATTTATTTTTAATTTCTAAGCAATTAATTCACTAAGCTGCCTAACCATATTGTACATAACATCTGGCCCTCAAATTTCACGACCAACATTTCACATTTGTCATTTACTGTGTTTTTTCTGTACACATTGAACAATGGTGCTTCCAAATTCTGTCAATTTGCAAAGACTGATCTCGAAAATGGCTTGACAAACAAGAAACAGTTTGTTACGGGTATTGTGCATTTAAACCGAAAAACATTTGCAATTTATTCAGTTCTGAATGTCCACTGAAATGTACCTTTGTGACAGAAAGGCATGGACTATATTTCACTGTAAAGCTTGTTCTCTTGACCGCATTTCATGTTTCATTACACTCCATATTGGCATGAGTCCAACTATGTTAAGCAAGAGAGCTGATCCGATGCCCGTCTTCATTCAATAACATGGGAATCAATATCCCTAATTGCTACATACAGTATCACTCATGTTTAGAGTCGGCTGCTGGTTGCTGTAATGAATGGGCAATCCATTGATGGTTAAATAGTATCTCGGACAACAGCAGGGCAGCATGTCAACATTATGCTAATCGTGTAACTCGTCTGAATGGATCGATTAGGTATCTCCAGCTTTATGGCCCTGTTAGAGAAAGACCTCGCTTGGGCTTCTCCCCTGTCTGAAAGGTTCAAAGGTCAAGTAAAGTCTCAATAACATTTCAATGAAAGGAACTGGATTGGTCAAACAAGAAATGCTGTTAGTAGGACCTGTCATAAGCCCCACAGATAGCAGATAGACTTCATCTTTATTCCTACGTAGGCTATTAAAAGGCTTTACACTACTGTGATTTGGGGCCTGTACTGACACATGCTAGAAAAATAAACCCTAATGTTGAGGGTCATTTTTGTGTTCATCCCATCAAAACATTTTTCACCATAACTCCGTTCTCTGCTTCTTGCCAAATTTTAACAAGCTTATGAACTTTCATAAAGATGCCTCATTGTTTTATTTCTTGGTTTCATGTTGCCTCCATATGCCTCTGTTTGTCTTTCTACTTGAATTTTTGAAATGCAAAAGGGAGAAACAGTCAGTCACTCTTTATCTGTGATATTCACCCCATGACCGTGGAGATGGCGGCTGTCCCAAGGCAAGATAAATGACTGGGCTCAATGAAGATCTAGTTACTGTTCACTCAAAGCACCTGATTCAGGATCAGCTCTTAATACCTCAGTGCTGGGTTAAGGTGTAGGGTTTTAAGCCTACAAGAAGCCAACATGTCACTTTCTACAACTTAGCTTTAACGTTGGGCTGAGAGATACTGATCTTGGACCAGAATTTGGGGGCTGACGTCAGTGGGAGGTTTTAAAGCAGATTATTGCAGGACCATTACGAATGTACCGAAGCTTCATGTTATCTCACCCCATTTAATATCTTGGAAATGAAATGCAGAGGAAAGTTTGTCTAATTGTTTGGTTTTGGATGGATTCAAATGAAAAACAAAACAAAAAGCGGCCTGAATTAGCTCAATGATTTTTGTTTGGTTTTAAAACATGCTGTGCCTCGAACCAGCTCTGTGCTATGTTAAGCCAACTTCCTTTCATTTAGAGAGGAGATTGTAATATTTATCAGCTGTGTGGACACAGCCATACAAATCGTGTTGGCCTTCAAAAACTGAGCTAAGTGGGGGAAGCGGGGGACATTTCCCAGGGCATTTTTCCTACTTTATTTAATTCATCAAGTTATCAAATGTTCTGGGGAGGCAAAAAGAACAATGTGAAGTTTATCCTCCAACTGTAATGAAATCATCAAAGTTTGTTTCTTGCATTCACATTGCATATAAAAGTAAATCAGTTAGATGATGGCAGTAAAATAAGGTCTAGCAAGTTTTCATCAAATGTTAGTCCTTTGGGCTGCTACGATTTTACGAGTGCAATTGGATTTTCGATTTTGTTTAGTTGCGTCTACTCCAGGTCAGAGGTACTTTGTGAGTAACGCACGTACATTTTGTCTTTCACTGATTACTTGTGAACTGCATATGAATTCTGATCTGTTAAACTTTGATACTAGCAAAGCTTCATATTTCTGCTCATGGTCAGGCAGTGTGTGCTGATGAATTTGTTTAATGGTTGAGTTTTAGTCAACCTTATAAAATATTCAAATGTTAGAAATGTTTGTCTTACTCTGAGTATAACACAATAAATAGACTAGAAATGATCATTATGTACAAATGATGAGAAAGACATGTAAACCAAGTATTTTGTGGTATGAAAATAATTAATTTTACACCATAAGAGAGCAAAATGGAACAGATGTTTCTAGATAATTAAATACTGAACATTCATACTTTTGCTTTGTATGAAGAATAAAATAAAATATATATTTTACCAAATGCTTGATTCTGTCTTCACTGTCTTGCATACTTGTCATTTGGCATACTTTCCTATTAAAAGTATGCACAGAAGCACCATTACCTTTGTTTAAATAATTTGTTTGTATGACAAAATCAGCGTTATGATTAGTCAGATTTCTTGTCAAACAGGCACCCGACGACAGGTCATAACAGGCCATAACAGTTCCCGCCATTTGTCAAATAAGGCACACTGTTTGTTGCCAAACAGCCCATTCACTGTAAAGTGACACATATAGATTACATCATTACATATGATTAGTTTTCATCATATTAAGTCGTCTCTGATTTGTACTTTAGTACTTGGTTTCAACAAGTGTGTTATTTGTGAGTTTATACATAGTTTATAAACGTAAGAATTGTTAACATGTGTTAACTGCGTTAACAAATATAATCATCTGTGGATATTTGGTAGATAGATTCATATTTAGACAAGCTATACCAGTTTGGTGTCACGGTTTTTATTTTGTAGTTTTTAATATGTATTCAAAGACCTTCAGTACAAATTATAAGAGCAGTGAGCAATATTAGGGATAATAGTAGTGGCACTATATTTGAAAATCATTAGTTTCAACTAATTTAATGCTCAGGTTAGTGTGAGTTCTTTGATTTTTAACAAGTAATGTCGATTCAATCTTTCGAGACGATTCTATGCTGTTCGATCAAGTGTATTCTGTTCTGTGATGCGTACATAGGTCTCTGGGCTACGACCCTATAACCTTCCCTGATAGACACTGTCTCTACGACATTGTAGTTTGCTTCCATATGGATCAAACAAGGATTTGTGCAGGATCTAGTTGAGCAACTCAGAACTGCTTCTTTCTCAATATTGCCACATATATATAGAAGGTCTGTGTAATGATACATTTCTGTAGCCCACCCACTGACCTTCTAATGAAAGGAGATCTCTGTGCAGGTACCTGTGCTGAGATCCACCTTCACATTAGTTTGTTTGTTGCTGGTCAGAGCCACCAGACTGCCAAACAAGACTGCAGTTCTTCATTTGGAGGCAGTGTTGTCTCTGGAGACAGGTGATTTGCACCTGGGTTAGAAAGTGTGGTAGGGCAGCATCTGCTATGGACACTGAAGTCTTACAGAGCTCTATATGGGTCACTGGAGGATGATGAGGGATCTTTCTGCTCTGCTGTTTGCCCAGATCATTTCAAACTATTTCTTACCTAAAAACAAGTTTTAAAAAAAGTTTGCCCTGGAAAAATGTGACACAGACAGTTTAAAAAGTTTTGTAAGTAGGAAACTCCAACAATGACATCAACATGAAATATTAATATGAATAAGTATTAGATATCTGTTCTTGTCATCACAGTTACTCAAATTATTCTGCTTTTGTGAACAAGTATAATTCATTTGTTCTGTTACTATAGAGACTGTTGCCATCGACTGTGCTTTCAAGCTTTTTCCACTCTAAGGGTCGGCTGACACTCTGTAGAGTTGACAAACACTGACAACACAGCTGACCCAAGGGACCCCCTGTGGGGCTGAGGTGTTACCCGATCTTAGAGATCCATGACTGGAATAGAGCAAAGCCGGGCCTTGGGTGCCTGCAGTGTTCTCCAGGGAGCACAACATTCTAGGGAACAGAGACAGGGGCAGAAGACATATGCTGTACTGTAAACAACAGAGAGTGTGCTGCCCACACGGCACACAGTTCCATGTTGTTTGCGTTCGTCCACGGCAAACGTAATTTAATCTCTAAACCACATACACACTTATTGTTTCAGTAATTGCTAGTTGGAAGTTTTTTGAAGATTAACGTCAAATCATTCTTGCTAGAGCTTGCCACCTATTTACCTAATTGACGTAGCCGGTTAGCGATAGCTGTAAATGACGCCATGAGGGAATGAACCCGACCTTAACCAGACACATAACAAGACAAGTCTTAGCCCATTTTTTTTTTACTTAAGGCTGCGTCGTGCCATAATTTTTCCCTTTAATTAAGATAACAGACAACACTATGTCTGAGACTAGATAATTGCTTACCACAAGCAAAAGCTCTGTGCCATTGCAAAGACAGTGTGGTATAGAGTTTGATTGTGTCTTATTCCACCCTCTAGCTCTGTATGTCATGAGTTAGTGTATTGAAAACACAAATCGGGGGGGGATTGGCAATAGATTTCACTCTCTACATTAATTACGCTAATTTTTCCTCTTACTGCACGTAAACAATTATCTAGTCTGTCTACTTTTAATTTTCCTGAGAAGTTTCGGAAGAACACTGAGTTGATATTTAAATGAAACATAACTGAGAACTCGATGATGTTTGCTAAACTAAGAAAAAAGCAAAGCCTGAGCAATTTTTTGAACATTTCCCTCAGGGTACTACTGAATTCAAAGCTGACATGTGTTTTGGTCTCAACAGTGTATTCCGTTTGGCCTGTTTACATCTTTCCAACATTACTGGCCTGCATCCAAAGCCTCATTGTGTTGGCATAGGCCATACCGATAAATGATGAACCTGATTAGGCAGTTTACAGATGAATGACGGTGAATAACATGTCTGTTCCTTAAAGACATGAAGGCACAGAGCCAGGACACCTTCACTGGAGATGTTTATACTTCTGCAGTTAAGCTCTGGGCATTGAATAGCATCCAGTAATTGCTACCTTACTCTAAACCGATGACTTGCTGTCGTCACAGCCGCCGTGGGGCTGTTGTGGGTACGGCTGCTGTTGTTTTTGAGGTTTGAATGGGCGCAGACACCTGGCTTTTCCAGACACGCGAAGCCCCCATACCTCATTCATGTACCACCTTCTTGTTTTCTACAGTTGGTAGCCTGCTTTTCAGTGTATTTGATCAGACTGTCTCCAAACAGCAAAACCATTCTTGACGATTCAAACTGTCATCACACCAAGGAGAAAAATATGGCTGCCAGAAAAGAGAGATGGAATTAATAATGCACTGTACTGCACTGTACTGCACTGTAGGTACCACATTAACTCACAAGCCACACAATGTTGCTCTCCTTTAAAGAGTTTTGCAATCTGATTGGCTGGCTTTATGCAATGTCTATAGGTCAGGTTTTTAACAGTCTCCTGGGAAACAATGCTGTGTTTACTGGTTTAGCATAAAATCTTTAGAAGAGAGTCAACAGTTTTAAGGCATTCATTAGACGAGGTTTCTTTGATTATAAATCTATATTTAACATGTTCATATGGATTATCCCATTTCAGGTGTACTCACCCCTAACATGATGCTCACAAAATAACATAGAAGACACACCATGGCTGTTCATTTTAACTGTCCATCGTTCAAAACAAACTGCATTGTAAACCAAACTAAATGTACATAGTCAAAAGTCACTTAAGGGACCTTCAACTGAAGGTGTTTTGTCTTACTCACTGTAGCCCATTAGTTTCTCTTCCTTTCTGTATGTCTAAAAACTCCTTCACAGGTGTTTCCTGAGGTTTGGCCATATCAAGTATGTGTTACACACTGTAGCATGCTTGCGTGCTTCTTTTCACAGGATAAATTCTGTGCCACATCCCTGTGCCAACCAGATTACAGTATTCCATTTCTTACTTTCATAAAATATATCAAATATCGGTTGTATTCCATATATATGGAGCTATTGCAGGCCACTCGGCCAACCCGTCTTCTCTTTACACCTTGTGGTATTATTACAGGATCCAGTGTGACAGATAAGACCGTACGTTACCTGTACAGTACCCCACTGAGGTTTAGGATAGGGTAACCATTAGAGGAAACAGCATGCTGGGTCATGCAGCTGTCTTTCATATGCTGGTGTTGACTTTAGTGCAGAACATATGAGAGGAAATGTAAATATAGTGTGCAGGCAGGTGGGAACAGAAGCACAAAGGAAGGAGAGGGTTTGGAGAAATAGTTTAGCAGTGCGTGGATGGAGGTGTGCTGTTTTGAATAGAGAGCTGAATTAAACCCTATAGATGATGTTGGTACACCTGGGCATCCTGCATGCAGCTTAGGAAATAAAGGAAAGTGTGCCTTTACAATAGTGTGCTGACATACTATTAATGTTTTTGTAGTATATTGTATGTATTCTGTGCACATTATGTGAATATTCTGTATGCATAGAAAACCTGATTGACCTGCTGCTTCATATGCTAAATATGCATCATATGACACACTGCACAAAACGATATATCCCATAATGCAATGCACTCGACCTGATCTTCCATTTTTTGTGTAATGAATAGATAGGAAGTAATTACAGCTGGGTTTTTTGGGACAATACAAAGTTAAGGCGTTTTTGACTTGGAATTGGATAAAAAATGCAAAATAGCATTAAAATAGGTGATAACTGCATGGTGCTTGCTAAACTAAACATGCAACATGAAGTCATACGACCGCAATGTATCACAACTAGTAATGCTAAATTGCATACTGTGTATCGGTTTGTGTACTATTTAAAAAAAATTATGCAGAGAACATGAATACTTTTTAAAAATAGTTGGAGGTATTAGGAGATATATTTTCTATTTTAAACACAGCTTTAGGCTGCTAAAAAAGTATATACAACATGACAATATTTATGTTCAAGATGGTGATAGCTATATGGAACATAATAAGGCCATTTGACAATTTAGCAATTGCAATTTGAAATAATGCATAATTTAAAAAAATAATAGCAGACAGTAAACAGTGTATACCATGTAGTGTTCATATTCAGCAGTAAGCAGGTATTGTGTTCATAGCCTGAAAGATTCTATATGTGTGTGATTTTGGTCTAATTAGATTAAGGTGGAATACATAAGCACATGTCAAATACAGGTTTAGATTTGTATCCTACCGGCTAACATCAATATCTACGAGTGGCGTGCCGTCATAACAAAAGACGACTGAAGATAGCGAAACGACCAGCTGTGCAGATGTGTGTGTGTTTTGATTGCTTTTGGACCCCCCATGGAAACACTTAAATATGGTCAGACACACTGACTGACGGCCATCAATAATGCAGGGAGCAGGAACATCGAGGTTGTGTGTGCGGGGGGCAATTGGCTCGCGTCCCCGCAGGAAGTCCTTCCACGCGCAGACGAATGGATGAGTCTAATTTGGTGTGTGATGAGACTTGAGCTTTTCTGAAAGGGCCTGAGGCCCAGCAAAGCCCTAATGAGCAGATCGGTTCACTTACTGTGTGATTATGGCCTGAGGGCATTGAACACTGTGTGTGTGTGTGTGTGTGTGCGCGCGTTTAATAATGGTAAAAACATTCATAGGTATTAGACAGTCTATCGAGCACATTATCTGGTGCTGATGCATTTAAGTGTATGTGTGTGTGTGATGTGTGTGTGTGATAGGTAAGGACACCCTGCAATTTCATTAGTTTTTTCCATTATTTCTTTCTGTGTTTCCACAAGACTTCTTACTATAATGGTGACCACATTATCAGCATCACAATGTGACTAGTGACATGGAATTTAAAATGAGAATTAGACAACTACATTTATACACGTTCTGAAAAAAAATACAATAAAAGAAAGAAAAGAAAAAAGTTGCTGTGAAATGCCAGGGTGTTGCTATGTGGTTGCTAAGGGAATGCTAGGTGTTTGTTCACTGACCAGAGTCAAAAAAGCCCAACCCCAAGACTTTGATATTCTGTTGCCTAAATATGTTTTTGGTCCCTCAATGCATGACTGTGGGATTAGTTGAGTGGTTTTATCGCATGAACAGTTATTAATTGAAGTGTTTTGATGCATATCCAACAAATGTTCACCAGCTATTGGTCAACATTTATTGCGTGTGCAGTAGAAGTTTTGTACTTTAAAACTATCATCTTAGCTCTTAATCTTTATATTCACCTTTCATCATTTATAATAATATCTCATTGTATGACCAAATCCATGTATCCCAGCATCCCCAAATCCCTGTTTTGTAGAATAGCAGGAAAGTAGCATACAGTGTTTTTCAGGTGATACATTTGAACTGGGATGATTTCCCTTTGTTTTCTTTATATTTTCTCCACCTCTGATAACTGTTACATCAATAGATGGACTCTTCTGAGTGTGTGAATGCTTTTCACAGTTTTAAGGTCATTGCATTAGTGGTATAAATGTATTCATGTATTCGTTTGCCTACAGGGCTGCTGGTCACCCCCTTTAATAAGCTACTGACATCTGACTATCGGGATTGCCAGCCGAGAAGCTGCTCTGCTGCAAATGGGGCCCAAAAACCCTTGTGTGTTGATGTTTGATTGGGAATGTCTGGATGTATGCACGCTGTGTGTGTGTGTGTGTGTGTGTGTGTGCGTGTCTCATACCTCTCCCCGTGCTTGGACCATGGCATGGCTCTGTGCCATCAAAATGCCATTTCATGACAGAATGAGGTCAATATATCACCTCCAGGCATGTAACATCTACATCTCCCACCTGACCTTTATTGTCCAGACCACCTAAAGCACAGAGGGACCAGTTGCTGGTGTTTACAGGCTGGGTGAAATTGTGTATTCAGTCACGTGAAGGTGTGTGAATTTTATTAAACTGACACGTTATCACTCAACCAGAACCAGTTCAGGCATGCATCATTACATACCTGCCATAACTATAGCGCGCAGCTAACCGTCTCGGCCAAGTCAGCTGAGATATGCATAAACATTTACGATAAGAGTCATTTGAAGTTTCCATGCAGGCAGGATTTCATTCATGCAAAAAATTGGACATTTTACAATCTTCCCAGCATAAATAAGTCTGGGTAGATTAGATAATATAAAGACACTAAAAGATTGGACGAGACAGCCAAGGTGACAAAATTAATTGACCAAACTTTATATTTGATCGAGCTGATGGAAGCAGCCCTGGTTATTTGGGGGAGGAGGACAGCATTGCTTAATCTCAGTCCATACACAAGTCAAGCAAACAAGTGTAAATTGTTTGCAAGAGGCACATTCAACATAAAACATAAATTTAATATTAAACAAAATTAACCATTTTTACTTGACTAATGCACAATTCATCAGTGCTCTGTATTACAAAGACAAAAAATCTGCAACAGTCTTCAAAATCAATTTTTCATGCAAATATGCACATTGTCTTACACTATTAGAAACAAAGAGTTCCTATAGTCCTGCTTCTGTGTCTGTTAGTGTATCTATACGTTCTGACTGCTGGACACACACTGGAGACTAAAAGTGTGACCAATCTTACACTAATGGTCCAAGCCCAACAGTCCACACCAGTTAGATGCTGCTTAGTCGCTTTCAGTATGTGATCTCCATTCTTTATTTTCCTTGAACCCTTTTAGCAGCATTTCTCCTGTGCTGTCTGTAAAATAGTTTGCTTAGCATTTGGTGTCTTACTCTCACATGCGATGCTGTCAGGGTTGTGTAATAAAATGAAGCATCATGGCCTGAGGCTTTTTCTTAACAGGTAAAGAACAAGTGACAAAAATAGATGTGCTACTGTATCCAGTTTTATAAAGCACATCTCAAGTGTACATCTGGCATGCTTTTATACGTGCAGTTTAAATAAGAAAACATAGACTTAATGCAGTGTTTTTAGAGGGGGGAGAAACAGACAGGGCGAGAGAGAGAAAAAGAGGGAATGAGAGAGAGAGAGAGAGAGAGAGGTGAAGGTTGTTGATTTCATTGGTGCTGCAGAGTGCAATATAAACCTGCATAAAATGTGCCCCATATAACCAGCCATAAGAGAAGAGGCTTGACCATGCATACTTAACTCTCTCTGTAGAGTTCAGAGATGGATTTAGTGGTTTCACAGCTTTGGAGGAATAGAGTGGTGGGGGACAAACCACCCTAAAGACATGCTTTAAAAGCTCTTTGCTCATAAACCAACTGGGTTCAGAGATGAGAAATTTAACTGCTTTGCTTCAAAGTTATTTTATTTAAAACCCCATTTATAGTTTTTTTTACATTAACATAAATGAAAAATAAAGTTGTACATAACAGCTAGTCAGCTATCCTGCTATCTACTGTGCGCTGTCTTCATATTAACAGTTTGCTGTCCAGGTAGGCTGCTCGCTAGGTTTTGGAACATAGCTCAGAATTTCTTAAACAGCATGATTCTCAGTTCATAAAACAATAAGCTGTGAAACACTGCCAAATATCTGCAATAATCTTGTCAGAGTTTTTCCGTATGCTTTGGTTCACGGTGGAGTGGGTGGGTGATGATGAGGAAGATGTGAGGAAGGCAGATGGGGTTTCGTGTTGTAATTAGAAAGACTCATTGTGAGTTATCGGCTGATCTTCAAGGCCTTGATTCAGGGAGTTTGAGGAGTGAAATTACAACAGCAGCAAATTGTGGCCCTTGTCTTTCCCCTGCGCAACCTTTTCCATTGAGATAACGGAGAAGCTGCTAATGCCGCCACGCTAATATTGGCACGGCTCCAGAGATTAATGTCAGATGATTAGCACTGAAATCTTATCTCTCTCTCTCTCTCTCTCTCTTTCCTTCTCCACTTCTCTCTCCTGTGCTCTCTCACTCTTGTAAATGTACTGAAATTTTTTCTTCCTTTATTTTCCTTTTTTCCTTTTCTTTCACAGAAACGAGAAAAACGCAGCTTGTATAATCGCTCAGCATTAAAATTTGATCTGGGTTTGATTTAGAAAATTAAGCACCACTTCTAACTTATAAAAAAGAGAAGGTCTCAATTTAGTTTCAGTCTGATAAAATATGTATTTATGATTCATAAAGAGACAGGGGGATTTCGTCCATCGTGGGTTCGGGAAAATCAACAAGAAGAACATGTTCTGTCTGTAAAAAAAGAAGTAAAATAAAGACACTGAAGATAAATGGCTGCTACAGGTGTGAACTGTTCCAGTAAACCTCAAGAATCTAGCCTTTCATCCACAGGAATTTTACTGAGCAATCTAAACCCAGCGTAGCTTTTTTCATTTGATGGGCTGGAGAACAGAAAGCAGATGTCATGCAGAACTGAATCATTCTGGTTAGCACAGTGAACTAGTGCCACAGAACCACATAGCTGTTTTGTGAGGAACTGACATGCAGCTCAGAAAGACTCATTTACACTAAAGCTGCTCAGAGAAAGTGAAACGTCTACGCCTGAGAGAACCAGAGACAGGAAAAATGATTCTGGGCTATAATTTCACAAACACACATGCACACACAAACACAAAGAATGAAACTGTACTATCACTTCATTTATCTCTGGTGAAGAAAAGCTTTCTTTAATTAAAACCCAAGACATTTTAGAAAACAGGTTTAAATTTGTGTTTCTATAACACAATAGTGTTATATATAGTCTATATAGTACATATAGTGTGTAAACAATAACTTTAAGAATGAATAGCTGATGCCAGCCTTTCCTATTTATTGTCTTCAAACTCTCTCTTTAGTATTTTTATAGATTTTATGTAACATCAACCATTTCTTTCTGATTAAAAACAGAGCTTTTTAATCAACTTTTAATTACCCTAATGACAGCCATAGCTCCATAAATGTTTAAAGGACAGGTGTACGTTTTTATCACTGAATTTAAATTATTTTGGGTAGGGCAATCCACATGTCAATCCTGTTACCACGATTTCGTATAGCAAACTATTAATTATTGAGAATTGGATGTTTGTTGACATCAGCATGAAACCCTCTAAAAAATATCTTAAGCACAAGCTGTTTAACATTAACTTATAACCCTGTTACCATTTTACAGGCACTTTTATTGTATCATGTTTTAATATCTATACATACATTCTTCTACAGATGGCGCAATAGAATTTAATAAGACTTAAATACTGAATAAGGCACCTGTTTTATGGAATGACCTTTCTGTCTCTCTCTCTGTCATCGTAACATTTCTGCTCGAGCAGGGGAAACTAAACAAACCCATATGCGTTTCAGTGACCTGGTTAACTGGCCTCAGGGCTCAAGGCCCCGTCCATCATCATAGCACAGAGAGAGGGTGTAAGGTGTGCAAGTGGGCGTGTGTCGGGCGAAGAGGCAGCGAATATGAAACTGTTAAACAGTCCGTGCAGACTGTTGTACATGGAGTGAGAGAACAGGGTACGGCAGACATGTGAATAGATGGAGAAAGAGCTCCTCTCTTAACCATGAAAATTTCATGATGCTAAATCTAGACAGACTTTTAGTGTCGGCCAGGATTACAGCAGAGGACTGAGCACACATGAATAATTAAGCTGAGAGTCTCTGAATCTCTCAACGCATGGATGCTGAAACACGCAGCACACAAAGAAACACATAGAAATGAACGATTAAATACAACTATCAGATTAAATATTGAGCTTTAACACTCAACAGAAAAACAGAAAAAAGCCTTTTTCAAAGGTAAAGAGTGTAGACGTTTTAATATTGGAGAGAAATTAATATAAGCAAGGAATTCAGACACCAGAATCGTAACCATAGAGGGGTTTATTTTAAATAAAGGCAAACACTGAAGTTGTCTTCTGAAAATTATGTAAATATTTAGTTTAATTTACAATCTTTATATAAACTGTAATTTTCCAGAGCATGCCAATGTTGTCCGTTAATACTCTTATGCTTATATATTTGATTGTGTTTAAGTGAACTCTGAGGGAATATAATGGGTTATACATTTCTGTAGCGTCTGAAAGATGCTACAGAAATAAAGAAATATTTAAAAAAGAAATATTTAATATATATGTCAAGAAATATTTACTCAGCCTGTTCAGTAATAGAATCTACAAATGCTATTCTAAATAAAACAGAAACCAAGATGCACACCTCCAGCCAACCAAAGGCTTCGATACAGAAACCTCAGCCTGTATTTCCATATGTAGTGGCTGTTTTAAAATGCAGGACACGGGGTTACAGTCCCTCCATGTCTGACTGAGGTACCTCTAATTGTGTTACAGCAGAACAGGTGGCTAAATTAAATCACTGCTAATGACTTTAACAGCTAAAATAATATTTGCCATACCACAAACATTACCACAACCCTGGGCCACCTAGATGAACAAGGTGAAACTCTCTCTCCTCTACACACATTTGCACGCTCACCCTGTCAGTAACACTGAGGGGTGTTGACCCAGCCATAGCTGTCATTTAAGGTTTTGAATTCCAATGGCCCTCCCAGCCCCCCTAAACTACAGGCTGTCATTCTCAGTGATGGGCCGGGACCCCAGCAGTATGTGACAACAGGTGCACATACACACAGCTTTCTCTCTTGCCCTCCCTCGTCTCACACAGTCCTCTCTTCCCATCTTTTTCAAAGGCATTCTTTCCATGTTTCAACTCCCTCTGGCCTTGGAGATAACGTTGCCTCCTGTGGATGTGTGGACCACAGGAATCTTCCAGGGCAGCATTTACATAGAGAGAGTGAACAACAAACTGTTCATTTTGTTTCTATGAATGTGTGTGTGTGTGTGTGTTTGCGCATTTGACTTTTTAACTGAAAAAAATACAATTTGTGCTCCCACATTTGTGCTCTGACACATTGGGCTGTGCCGCTCATTCTGGTGACACATGCTCGAGTCGGGCTCACGCTGTTTCTGTTCCCATGTCTTCCTCTTCTGTCTGTCTTTATCGGTCCTGTTTCTATGGGTGGTTGTCAGAGCTTTGCTATGCAGTGGCAAATGTTTTGAGTGGTTGCTGTGCGGTTCCCAAGGTATTCTGAGAGGTTGCTAAGGCGTTGCTGGGAAGTTCCTGGGGTTTTAAGATGGTTGCTAGGGTGTTGGTAAACCAACCACCAAATTACTGAAATATTCTGGTCCCTATATATGGTTTCTTCTTTAAGTCTAAAAGCTTTTAAAGTATTTTTTGTATAATCATAGTTTATGCGTTTAAAAGGCATCATAAGCGTATGTGTCACATCAACACAGTGTTTTATTCACCAGGACAGTTTTTAGAAAGACACATTCTAAATGCTGCATCAGCTAAATGATTGACAGCAAGGAACACACCCATTGATCGAACTGTACATCTGTTCTTTACAACTTTGATCAGTAAAAAATTAAACATGGGGTCTACACTGACTGAGCTCCGGTAGCTAATATTGTTTAGAATTAGAAAACAGTCACAGTTGTGGCATGAGCACACGTCTGTGGTACAAACCATCTGTTCATGTGATTATTCCTGGAGCCCCATTTCAAACTCATTGTGGAGGGTCTAGCTTATCCTTTAGGAAAGCTTCCTCTTCTTAGCTTTTTGAATTCATATGAATGTCATTTGAGACCTTTTGTTTTTTCCATTCTCAGCGTGGCCCCTCAAGATGTAAGGAAACGTTTATGACAAAACTCAGGCTCTTCTCCCTAGCGATAGGGCCGTCTGAGGTCAGGTGGCCCTCATTTGTGTTCTGTGCTCATGTGAGTTGGAGGGCGTGTTTTCCGCTGTGCTTATTTGCATGTAATTGACTTTTTCATTTGTTGTGAAATGCATGAAATCTGGTCTGTGATATTTCTGATTGTTACATGTAATATCCTGACACCATCACAGGGGTATTCATGTACTCTGTTTAGCCAATGAGGAAATTAATGATTCCATTAATGTAAACTTAATCCCTGCTCTAATTTACCTCAACATGTTTAATATGCACAATTACCAGTGTACTGCACATCAAGAGATTCTAGCTTGGTTGCAGAATCTAGTGAACTGTCTTGTTGCCTGTTGCCTACACATGTAGACACATTTTAAGGCAGCATCCTACAGGAAATGAAATCTCATAAGGGACTCTACTTAGGCAGCAACTTATAGGGTGTCCAAATAGTGCTGTGGACAGACTTGACTCACAATTGAATACAATTCCAGCTAACAATTTTAGGTTGGATGAATGTTTCCCTAACATTTTCATTACGTAACAAAAACATAAAAAATGTTAGTAAATGTTATAGAAACGCTCAAAGTGTTTTTTTTTACATTGTATTAACATTACTGCATGGATATAACAACATTATTCAAACATTTTTAAATTCTGTTTTTAAAATGTTTCACTAACAATTTAGTGAAAACAAGAAAACAAGTGAAAACAACAAAAATAAAGTTTTTTAATGTTAAAATTGTTCTACAAACGTTACTGCAAGAGTGGTTTTGATAGCTTTGAGAGAACTTTTAGAGAACACTAGCTGACGTTCTGAGAATGTTTCAGATAAAATTTGGTTTTAGCATGTTGCTATGCTATTAACACTGTTTTAACATTGGTTAAAATAGCCATATAAATGTTAATAGATTTATAAACATATATGCATTAAAATGCAGCATTGGTTAGCAGGTCTCTAGTTTTTGAAGCAAAGCTTCTGTATGTGACAACACAAGCCATCTTGTATGAAAATATCCAGGAATCCTAATGTCATCGTTTAAAGGCATTCCTAATGGGATAAACCAATAAGATCCTGCTGGATAAAATTAAATTCTGGAAACAAGAACTCTTGGTTAATTCCATTAGGAATGGTTTTAAATTATAATAGTTTTATTGGCATTCCCCTGGATGTTTAAAGACAAGGGTGTTTTTTTCAGCTGTGGTCACTTTCAACCCTGTAGACTTTTTATTTCCACACAATACATAGTTATGTGATTTATTTTACTACTGGTTTAGACCTTCATAGGTTTAAACATGTAATACTTCATATTTTAATGATGGATTTTCATAATTTAAGACTGAAAGTCGCAACAATGATAAAACAATAATATCTAAACATAAAGGACATTTAAAAAGTAGCTAAAGGAATTCTTTCCAACACCTTTTTATTGTGCCCTTCATATAAAGGGAAAAATCTATTTAGAAATCTGTTTTAATAACAACAACATCAGCCAATTTCTTCCTGTGTCTAAAGCTGAAGAAACACCCACATACAGTTTCATCTGGAGAGACAGGTGAAGCAGGTTGAATAAACACAGTGGAGACGTGCTCCAGCAGACAGACGGCCCGTCTGTAGTAGCTCACTGTCTCTGGAGCCCTGCAGGGTTTATTGGTGCTAACTGATCAATTCCCCACAGGAGCCCTGCTGTTTGTTCAACACAGTTTGTTCTCTGCATGTCCTAACACACACGCACACACAGACAAACGCTCACTCTCTTTACTGGCTTGCTCACACCCTTACGCTCTGACGCTTGATCACAAACACGTGCGTGTGTTGTTTCCAGCGCTTACCCAATAACTGATATCAGTGCCCATCCTGACCTTAGGGGGCGGCAGGACTCGTGCCCTATGTGCCCCATCAGGCTCTGAACAGCTTGACGGGAAAATGACTGATCAATAGATTATTTATCATTTGCATATAAGACAAAAACAAGAGGAAACATGTGTGGAAAATGGCTGCATTTACATTTTCTTTCTTAAGGGACTCAAGGGGGCTTGGGGAGGCTGTCAACATCACATATGACAGCCTCTGTGTATAAGACCTTGACATGTTTGGGTCACATGATACAAACCATCCATCTGTAGGACTAGCATTGTGCATATGGAGAACTGGTCGGATAATCAATATGTCTGGCACCCCTCTGGGAATTCTTTTTCACATTGGGAATCATTTCTTTGAGTTACCTTGACTTAATTCTTCAAACAATATAAATGGCGTGCTAAGATGTTCACAGAAGTTTTAACGACTGCTTGCGGCTGGACAAAGGAACAAGCTAGTTTTGAAGGAGGGAACTTTGCTATAGCAGTGCTGACTAGATTGCTATAGCAGTGCTGACTAGATTGCTATAGCAGTGCTGACTAGATTGCTATAGCAGTGCTGACTAGATAATCGGCAGTTGGTCTTTGGCTGGTGATCTGTGATGGTCAGAAAGTGTTAAGACACAGTCGTTAATTTATTACAGTTACAAGCACTAAAATCATATAGAATTTCTATCAGTTTGCTCAGAACTATTTTATATGCCGTATATGAGTCAATGTACATGTTATCTTTGTTGTGTTTTAAGACAAACATAGAAACCAACCCACAAGGAACTTGGCAGAAAGATCTCACCCTTCTTTTGTTTCAACAATGAGTTCTTAAACTCAAAGTCATGATGACAACTAAGGAATAAAAAATTAGATTTTATTAATTTGCTTGGATTGTTTCATATGAAGGTTAGGCAAGTAAAGTGGACCCTTCATATTAACTGTTGCGATCTTAAAAGAAATGGTTGCGAGCTGTGCTTTGACAAGCATTAGACAAGGGTCAGATAACAGCAGTTAAAGATTCTCCAGCTCTTGGATGATTTATGAGGTGCGTGACAGAGAGATGCTCCACGGAGAGGCAGTGAGATGTCTTTGAAGACTTCTCACACACCAGCCATGCATTTCTGCCTGATGAGCCATCCTGCTAGTTTACCTCCACTTGAGGTGGAGCTGTTTGAAGGACACATTATAAAGATGCTACTTCTGGCTAGTGGGAGCGTTGAATGAAAGAGGCTTTGAAACAACCACATTTCAAATTAAGATGAACGATTGTCATAATTCTGTATCTCATTTTTTCACCCTCGGATTGCCTGAATTCGAGATATTCAGCTTTGAAAATACTGGAAAATACATTAAACCTGTTCGCCACTGCAGGGAATGTACTTGGCACTTTTGGGGCTTCTAGATTTTATTGATTTTTAATTTTTTTATGTAGATCCTCTTTGTCACACCGGACAATTTTTTGTCACTGTAAGATCGATGTGGAAAGGAGATAAATGTGTAAAGTCATGAGGGATGAGGGGTTTGGAGATTGTAATTGTACTAGAGGAAGATCAAACTGATCAATATATATTTGTATGTGAATTATTCAGTTCTAATCAGCCTTAGCGATTATATTGCTTTTGCTGTAACTTGCGTCCCTGATTTATTCATTTAATTTCTATTATTTTGTTATTGTTTCCATTTACTTTCCTTTGTTTTGTTAAAACCCAGTTTTAATATGCATCTTCTCTGCTGTATGTAGATTTACCAAAGCCTTTTCATACACAATTTAAAGATTTAACCAAATATTGATTTTACAGTAGCAGCAATGTATTAATTACGGTTACCATTGTAAACTTTTGTAAGTGTAGTTCAATAATTCTAACATACACAATACCATTATATACACAATCACCATTTTGAATGTCTCTGCATGTGCATACCCTCACACCCTGAGAGACCACTGAAAGTGTAAATCATGGTAACTCAGCCCCTGTAGTTGCGCAGTGATAGTATAACATTGCGTGGAGCGTGGGAGGGCCATGACTTTGGGCTGTCATGGGAATAATCCCGGCTAATTACAGAATCTGCCCCAGCATCAGGGTACATCGTAAAGGGTGTAGGGGTCACGCGGCATCAGTCATGTCCGAATCGCACAAAGCTTTGCCCTCTCTAGAGAAAGAACAATGGCCTCTCGAAGGCCTCGGCACTGACCACCAGAGCAGAGAGAGGTCAAAGGTCAGCTTCTCCTGAAGAACAGTGGTCAGCAGAGAGCCAGTGTAGGGGGTTGTGGGATGGATTTACATGAAGGGAAAGTGCAAGTTTTTTTGTTTTTATATCATTATATGATTGATGCAGATGTTTACACAGGTACAATAATATTATTGTTTACACATGTCTGAAGTGATGGACGTGTATGTTTGTTTGTTTATAGATGTTTTCTTTGAAAAAAAATACTTTACCCAGTTTCTCTGAGAAGCAAACAAAAATGTAAGTTCTTATTCACTGTATTTGGGTATGTGTTTTATTATTCGTCATTTCTCAGCAGAAGTAATAGAAACTGAACTCTGAAAAGGCCAGAATATCTGGGCTGCGAAACGATGTTTTCTGCTCAATTGCACAGCAAATATTTACTTCTCAGCACTTTCTCTGTCTTAAATACGCCAGCAGGAACCAACAGACTATGTCGAGTGAGTCTGAGACATGCATCCTTTAATTTCAAGTTTATTTAGACTATAATGTCTTCTAGAACCTTTTCTGTATTACACAAAGGTCCGTTTGTCTCTCCTGGTGCTAAGATGATGGAAAAAACAACCTGTATGAAGTGTCACGCTTTAACTCAAGCTCATCCCTCCTACTATCTTCTGTAATGTCTTAAACAAAATGTCTCACGGGCTTGTTTTTCCTCTCCACTGTTCTGGTCTCAGTCTAAAACTGCTGCACCAGGTTCTACGGTTTTCCCTGAACCTCTATGCATCTTTTTCACTGCTAAACTGTGTCCCAGAATCACTTCCTCAATGGAATCCACACATTGCCATTGGAATACCTCTCATCCCACCGTAGTTCCTTTCTCAGTTGTTCGCCATGTTTCCTTCATTCCCAACGCTCCCTTGATGGATGGATCACTGATGCCCATGAATGTACACATCCCATGAAAACGGCATGGAGATCTTCTCTGGTATGCCGGATGTGTGTACGCTCTGTTCTTATAGTTATCCATGATGAATACTGCCATAAATGTCTGTATAATATGATATATTGATATTCCACTAATATTCCACTGTTCCTTACTGTATGTCTCTATTCTGAAGCATGTTGAAAAGCAAACTTAGAATTTGTTGTAAGCTCATTACAGAATGAATTTAAAAAGCATGGACCAGCTTAGACCAGAATGAATTTTCTTGCTGGTTCATCCTGATCTGATTGGTGGACCAGCACAGCCATGTTGTTTTAGGGTTTTATACAGCCCTAACCTAGTGTTAAATAATTAAAATTATGAGATTTACACACAATATAATTGACACAAGTGTATTAGCAAATTTTTATGTAGACTTTATTTATTGCTTCTGGACATACAAACACCCATGTTGTTTGATTAATGTATCTGTCAGCCTTGTACAGTTGCTATGACATTAGCACAACACAACATAAGCACATTGTGCTTTAAATTAATTCCCAGGACATCATTAAAAGAGATTATTTCACAAAGCTCGCTGACATCATACCCAGTCGCTGCGATTCTAATGTTGTTGTCATTGCCTCTTTAAGTTAATTCTGCATTGACTCTACATAAGGTCAATTCTGAGCTGATGCTCCTGCAAATGCGTTTCATTCTTCACGTTAAATAACTCCTGTCAACACAAAGACGCTCAATATTGCTGATGAAAACGATGGAACTTTGAAAGACTCAGACACAAAAGGCGGACTAAATTTTCCATTCCTGCACACGGGAAGTCTAAACAGCTTTGTGTGCAAGTCTCATATTCAATGTAAATATCATAGTCTTGAAATTCAGCTGTTGTTTGGTTTCCAATCCCATTTCTGTCAGTAAACTCACCGGTCACTTAATTTAAATGTTTTGACATCACTTAGTTTTTCCATTTTAAAACCTTGGCGTGTGTTTCTTCCAGGTTTGTTTGGGGCAGAAGGTTGCTGGTCTGTGATTTATTTCATTTGATTCTTCTCTCGGTATATGTTTATTCACCGTGAGCCTTACACACTGAAATGCGTTTTTTATTTACTATATGCCAGATTATAGCGCTAAACTAATTTTGTGTACACAGATGCACATTTAATACACAGAGCATGTCAGACTCATAGCTTGCACCCAGTCTATGAATCCCATCTCCTCTTTGTTCCTATTCGTTTGTACATTTGGCTGCAGTGTTCGGTAAATCGGTTTCAGCTAGCTAATACGAACCATACTGTCCGTCTCTATGCTTCAGGCCTTTTCAAATAAGATTAGCAGACTCCACATATGGTGGTTGATCCTCCGGATTTAAAGAGCAGTTAAAATATTTCCCTTTAATGTGTCTAAATATCCGGCTTGATAAGGCCGTAATACCCGAAAACATTAAATACATGCCGTGTATTAAATGTCTTTGGGGCTTACAAGCTTCAGTGAACAGAAAAACACACGAGCATAGACAATAAAAATACAAGTCTTAACTGAACAGCAAATGTCCACACAATCACTTTTTCATTCCAGCGTTTAGGTTGTAACTATGTTTCCCTAATGTTCCTATATTCATTCTGTAACATTTTAATGTTACACTAACTACTTAGGAACAATGTTTTTGAAATATAATATGGTATGCAATGTTAAAAAAGTTGACTTCAAGAACGTTGATAACTTTGGAAGAACTTTGAGAGAACTTTTAAAGAACGTTAGCCAACATTCTGAGAATGTTCCCTGTCAGCTGGGATATCGAAGCAGGCTGTTGTCTAGCATGTCTAAAAATTATGTATCATACTATATATGTAGATAGTGCTGTTTTTGATATCTCTTTATTATTTGCTTAACTTAATTATGCTTAACTTTAATTTCTTATACAAATACACAGTTAAGTTAAGGCGTATGTCACTACTTGTATGTGTTTGTTTATAGATAAAATACTTTATATTTTCCTTGTAATACTAGAGACCAGTATGGGCAGCTTCCACCAGTGGGTTATGCTTACAGCTTCTATTTTTTGTTGAACAAAATCGCCTTTTTGTCGTTTTAATTTACTACAGTGAGGGTCAACTTTCAACAAACAGTTTCTTTTCAAGAGCAGCCATGACACAAACAAGCAGAAACACAACACAGGCATGGAACAGTAAAGCAACATCTGAGCCACATCTGAGTGGATTTTCCCGAGAGTTTGGGTGGCTGATGACAGGAGAACTGGTGTTGATGGGGAGCCCTTCCTGGCCACAGGCCTTCACTTCTGTTAGAGGCGTGCTTCACACATAGGTTTGGAAAGATGAGGCCAATGTTGTGTCAATTACATACACATGGCCATATATACAGTACATGATGAGTACATTTTCATCAGAACATTTAGAACCAGGATACATAATGTCTTCAGTGAAAACGCATAAAATAAAATCATAACATTCTAAAAAAAGACTAGAATATTGACTTGGGTACAAAATACAAATGCACAAATTTAGACACATCACTCTGTGATATATAATAACATGTCTACAGTTTGAGAATGAACTGACACTGATGGACAGATGAACAAACCAGATGTAACCATACTTCCTCTCCTTCAGTCCGCACACACACACACCCAGCCATCCACATCACACGCAGCAGATCGTACACACATGGTTGCATTTTCACATGAGCATTGCCAAAAGAGCTGGTTCCTTCGGAAGGAAGCAAACCATCTTCTCAGAGTCCTTTTGCTTGAGGCATGACTTTGATAGTTCCGAAATCCAACTGCTTATGTTGTCTTGATATCTTTCAACAGAATACCAATTCACTCGTCTGTTTCTCTGTGTCTGTGATGGTGTGTGTGTCCGAGATCCTCAGCTTTCAATGTGAATCATTTAGTAGTTTTGTTTGTAAGTTTTGTAACTATTTTTTTTCTTACGAATACATGGTTTGAAATTTGAATCTTAAATTTAACACGGATTTAAATGTAAACATTTTTAAAAAATCATGTTTTTACTGTGAAAATGTTCACACACAGATTTTTCACAGAAATATGTGCCTGTATTATTAGTGAATGAGACAAACTTCAACCTGGAAACCCCCCACAGTGATTTCCCAGCCCACCACAATAGTCTCTTGCTTCTTGTGGTCGTACACGCTGTTATCTTATCTCGAAGCAGAACTTTAAAATCTCCCTCTCAATTTAACTTCACAGCACAGATTACAGCCTGTCCTGTCTGTCGTCTGGGTGTTCCTTGAACTCCTGCTTGGATCTGCAAGCATTTCACATCAGCCTCTTTTCTGTCACCCCTTAGTGGGACAGATAAGAGTCATTAGGAGACTCGCTACAATGAATGAACAAGGATGTGCTTCATGTGTGTCACTTTCCACTCTTATCCTTCCTGAGACACTGTGACTTTTGCTTGGCTATATATACCCTTTCTCCTCCATTAGGGGCCCTTGACTGAGGGGCCACTGTTGGTTCTTTGGCATCCACACAAAGAGAAACGAGTGGCCTCCTTCAAGCTACAAGGTGCAAGTGAGCTTAATGCATAAGCTGTCACTGAGTCCTATTTGAAGAGCTTTTAATGGTTTATATAAAACAGAAGTCACAGGAAATGAAATACTTTTCAAGCACGGTCCATAGTTTGAAAGCAGATAAGAGAAGCTTTTAATAAATTACACTTCAGGTTGATATCTTCTAAAATCTGTTAATAAACAAAACTTTGTTACATTCATCACATATCCTTTATGAAAAATGTTGTTTTACTTCTCTATGGGGTCTCGGGGACACCGGGCATAAAATGATTACAGTAAATAAAAAGTGATTTTGAAGAGAGTGTTATTGTTGTACAGTAATATTTGACAATTATCATTAGAGTTAATGTAATTGGACATAATGTTATTAGAGCAGAATGAAATACAGATATTTCTGACTTGACAGGAAAGGTTTATCTTAAGTAATTATACTCATTATATTGTCCCAGCATGTTAAATATACATTTTCATCTATATATGTGTGCTTGTGCTGTGAGAGGAGAGTGAAAGTGCAGGTCATATCCTCTGCAGCCAGGGGTTATGGGCGGGACCTGTCACTCATCATCAAAAGTAAGGGGCGGGTCTAGGAATGTAGGGAAATTCCACACTTCCTCCTAAATGAATTTAATGTGTTCTTTAAATGACACCAAACCAAATTATAGTTTGGATGCATATTAAATCTTTCTCAGTCTTTTTTGTTGTAATTGGTAACATGACAACATTAACTTACCTAAAATGTCATCAATGTTCTCAGCTCAGCACTTATGAGGATGTGGATTGGAAATAAAGCTGGACATTTGGCAGGTCTGTTTTTTATTTCCTTGTGAATCATGCACGAGCAAAACGCAAACATGAATATTTGAGGTTGGTTATATAGACGTTTCATTTCATTTCGTTTGGAGCTCCACTAACCAATTCTGGCACATTAAGAAATCATTGAACAAGACAAATGTCTCTGTAACGAAACATCTGTTAACTTTTCAACAACCAATGAATCACACCAATAGTGCATCACCAGCATGTTATTGGCTTATCCGTTGGGAAATTCCTGCCTTCCAAGGGAAATGGCACAATGATTTAAATGAATGGAAAAGTACTCATATGTACCGTCCTCTCTCTTTTTACCAGCATGCCTTTCATTTGAAAAGTGGCCAAAAAGCTCAGCACACATGCCAAAGAGAACGTTTAGGGCTGATTACAGCCATGATTAAAGTGTTTGTTTTAAAACTACGCTGAATAAATCCATTTTGCATGGTTTGTAAATAATAAAGTTCGCAACTTACAAACTGAACAAAATATTCACGGTAAATTTAAATATGAGTGCCTGGAATGTGTGTTTCTTTGTTTTATGTTGTTTCGTGTTCTGTCCTAATTGTGCATTACTGCAGGTTTGTTATTCAATGCATAATTAAGTGCTGCTTAACACTGCAGTCAATTGATTGATGAGCTTATTCATGTTCTGCCAATAGAGTGAACACATCAGAGCGAGAGAGAGAGAGAGAGCGAGAGACAAATTCTGTATCCAGTAAGTATACAGTTTTCCCTGAGTTTTAAAAAGCATCTTTCTCTGGTTTGTTCCTTCACTCTTCTCAATTTTCAACAGTGAAAGATGTAAAGTCCATTGCATTTGCATGTTTATCACTGTCCTGTGAGGTAGATTCTGCACAAAGATTTTTGTTATAAATGTTAGACGAATACACAGTGGAGTGGCACTCAGGGAGTATCAATCAAGGTTGTCACATGCTCCCGTAGCCTCCTGCTTCAGTTACCGCAGACACATCTGCAGAAAATTCAGCGTGAAATTGTACGGCTCCTGCTGCACCAGGACCATCTGCCTTCTTACGGTCCCACACCACCTCCTCCAGAGTCGTGAGCCACGGGCCCTGATTCCACCATTCCTGGAGGTGTTCCTCAATTCTTCAGCCCTTCTGACCTCTGAGGCTGTTTTCAGACGTGGATCAATGGCTTGATCTGAATTCCCTTCCCCTGCACCTGCTGGTCCCTTTGAACATTGTACTCTTGGGCCAGAACTCTGATACATCAAAGTCAGTATCACTGTGTGAGCACAGTCTTGGCTCGCAGCGGTGGCACAGAGTACAATGATTGCTGAGCAGAACTTTTCATTGTGTTAATGTGTGTTGATATGGTGTTGGCTTTTGTAGCTTGTAATGTACTGCTGCATGGTGCTTGCAGGTTGCTATATGTGGAGCAATATAATTAGTGAGAATGTTCTCATCCACACAATTCACATAAACATTACTTTCCTAATCGTTCTTTTACCACCTAATATCTATTTCAGAGAACAAAATACAAAATCTGCGGCTAAACTACTGACATACAGCAGCAAGTTGGTTTATTAAGACAAAATAAACTCTCATTTTTAGAGTGAAAATGCTGTCACCAGACAAATAAGTTACAGTATGTGTAATACATTGGCAGAGGTCTTCAATTAACTTGCAACTAACAACCCACAAATAATTTTTTTTAAAAGCTATATAGGCATTTTTGTCCATCCTGTTTTATTCTGTAGTTTGTAGTTTCCTTATCAGTGCCCTTCCTTCCATATTTTTGTGCTTTAAGGTGTTTTATTCATATTTGTATGTAGCTATTTATGATAACCTTTATCCTATTTCTTTCCACTTCCTTTTTCCGATGTTCACTAAATTGTATCAACACTACAGCGATAACCTCTGGGACTCACACTAAAGGTGGTGATTACCCACCTCAGCAAAGCTCAAGAACACAAAATGGACCTGATTACTTTGCTTTGTGAGTCTCTGAAGTCATTAAATTGCGTTATGCCGCCAGTTAATTTACTGATGCTAGTCGCCTAAACTCCAATCAGAGCCTCGTATGAATGTAGCGTTACCTTGGGGCCGTTTTGAAAAAGATCAATACACCTGATGTTAGATTAGCTGGAAAACCTACAAGGTGGTAGAATGGATAGTGGCTGACTGTGCCGTTTTAATGCCCCAGACAGACTGAAGTGAAATGAAAAGATGGACTCAAGAAATACAGTAAAAATCACAGGTCTGCCATTTAGAAGCTTAGCGTGTCTCTCAAACTGTCAGACCAGAGATGCTACATGCTAACACACATTTATAATATATAATATAATACAAATACACATTTTACACATCATACACAAATATTACACATCCAATATTTAATTTTTTTTTCTAATATAGAGAAGAAAACAGCTGTAGCTGTAAAGTGCCAGTTGAACTGAGTTTATTCATTTAATTTGGAATAATACGGACAGATGAATCTTGCACAAGCAAACAGATCATGCACATTTTTAAAGTTATTAAGGTCAATATGACAAAAATAATTGCGCCAATACAGACACATTGCCCCACTTCTTGTCTGACAGGCTGATCCGCCTTGTATACTCAGTCATGTTGGAGTTCGGTGTAAGTTTTGTCAGGAACAAATGAGGAAACAAGCAGAGAAACAACAAACATAAAGTAGTGAGTAATAGAAACAAAGAACAAAAGTTTGGTTGAAAATGTGTATAAAATGCATTCAAGCTATACACTTATCAGTACATGTATTTATTGGGATTAAACTACAACCTTGCGTTCACAAGCACCAGTTGAGCTACAGAACCACATATAAATAATCTTCTTCATAGAGGACCTTCTCTTCATATTAAATCAGATTGTAACACTTTTGACCTTTCACACCACTTTTATTTCTCTTGAGACCCAGGAGAGGTAATCTAGTGAAGCTAAAGGTGAATTGTGAGACGGGCTAGCCTGCTACGCTGGCATACCCCATGGCTATGTGGATATCAGATTCCTTGCTTCATACTTCCAGAGTGTTTTGAGATTTTTCACTCCGTTTCACTAACAGGCTTAGATGTTTTTATTCATCATTCATCAATTGTTTGAGTTTGAGCAGGAAAGGGAGATTCTCAGAGGGGCTTTTCACTGTTCTCAGTTAGCAAGGGAGCAGGTTTTTTTGGCTGCCGGAGCCTGAGGCTAACACGAGACATATTTTGATGTTCTGGACATCGGAAAGACCTCCATCTTCCTACTGTAGACTGTAAGTAAAGCAATAACAGTTCTACTGTAATATTACACCTTCCTAAGTGTTTTTGTAGCATTGAAACTGTGAGGGACACAACCTTGATTTTTAGCGATGGTTAGCGATGATTAGCTAGATTCACAGTTGGAATGGTCAAACATATCAACTTTGCCATACTACACTCTCAAAAAGAACTTAGGTTGACTATATAAGGTTCTTGAGGTGGTTACAGTATAGTACAATACAGTGTGGTTCTTTGTTTTGTAGTCTGGAAAAGTCATTTATATCAGCATATTGTTTTTATCATCACATCATTTGTAAACAGTGGAAAATTGTACATTTATATTGAAACTTCCTACTGACATACTAAAGCAAACAAAATAAATCTTACTTTTCTCTTTTTTTGTCATGTATTTAATGCGCCAATATAAACCCCCATACAACTAAAAAAGATCTGATTTAGTTTTTCCTCTATTAAGTTTTGGACACGCTTCTTGCAACCTTGAAATCTGTGTTCTGCTTATTCTCTAATTCTCTTTTTCTGAAAACACAATTTCATTAAGCAGCACTTGGTTCAGTCATTTTTTTAAATGACAGTATATGATGTATATATAGCAGGCATAAACAAATCAGAATTAAATTATCTGACGAGTGACACTGGATAAATTCATATTGACAAAAACTCAAATTATGCACCGCAAATATCTCGAGAAGTGAAGCAGGTCGCCACGGCCTGCAGATCTTTCCTGCTCTTCATCACGCGATGGCATCTCCTTTATCCTTTCTCTCCAGTTTTCCAGTGGTCGCTCTAAACAGATTCATGCTGCTTGGTAAGCACATCGTAAAAATCTAGAGGAATGCCAGTGGAAGGGCTTGGGTTTCCCCAATTTCATTGACTTGAAAAGGCCAAACCATAAAAATATCCATGTACCTCCGGTACTTTGAAAAACAATACGAGGACTCCAGTTTAAAGAGCTTGGCATGCTTCGATTCCAGCAAACAAACAACAACAAAATGGATATTGCAACCAAGCCAGAAAATAACATGAATTTGTCTTTCAGTTTTCAGTTTTGTATTGTATGTGAATTGAAACGGATCTCTCCAGCTCTGGGCATCGATGAGCTGACTGTTGGTGGCACAAAAGAACAAAATAATTCTCTATAAAAACTATTCAGCAGTGCCGTGTAAATGACAAAACCAAATATTTTTGGTTGCAGAACAAAACAGCAGTGTCTGGCCTAATGATGACGCTTTCACTTTTACAATTTTACACTAGACTGAATTTAGTAGTGCAGAATTAATTAATCTATTTTAGGAGTTGATTCCCTGTTTTGTTCATTTAGCACAGTTAAGTTCCTATGAATTAGTGTGACTCTTCATTAGCATTGACAGATAAATTGATCATTAAAATAAGCAGACAACCTCAAAACCATTAGAGACTATTTTAGACGATGAATGATGGATGATTTGGGGTGTGTGTGTGCGCGTGTTTGTGCATGTATGCATGTATTTTGGCAAGTAAGCACATTTCTGTGAGTGTGCTATTTAGCATATGCATGAATTGAGCATTCTTAAAGCGGCCACACACACATACACTGCAAGGAAAATATTGGAGCCCATTAAAATCTGTGTTTGTAATGCATATACTAAAGAATCTCACAGTGATGATTAGCTGACTAAGTAGTTTTGTGAAACTCACACTGTGGCCGTGCCCCGAGGTGAGATATCATTTAGCAGAGTTAATGAAGCTTTTCATACCTAATTAGCCCTCGGCAAGATGGGAATTATACAAGAAGAAAGTTTATTAGTGCATGAGACTGAAGGATTAAAGAAACTGTATTGACTGTAGACAGGTCGTATGGATTTTTAAGTGATTCACTTTTCAATAACAATTGACATACGTCTTAATTTCATCATAAATTTGACTATTAAACAGATATGCTGGAATACAAAAAATGTGCTGTTTCTGTCAGGCCCGAGGCTTAGCGGTTAACTTGCAACACAGCTGTGGCACTCATGTGAGCCATTTCTGAGTCTGGCTGTTGGCACTTTTTTAATCATGTTGTCCATGTCTCTTCCTAATTATCTCTACCGTCTTTATCAAATAGTTTTTTATATATTATATATTTATGTTTTATTTTATATGTTATGTACTTGCCCATGCAAAACTCACCACCATGATGCTGCGACCTGCGCCGCAGTGTTGCTATTTGTTCTAAATGGTTTTTAGTGCGTTGCTAAGCAGTTGTTAGACTTTTCTTATTGTTTATAGGGTTCTGGCTGTTGCACACTGGTCCAAATCAAAAGAGTCCACTCCACTCTCTAGAGTAAATGACCTTGTATACAAATGACCTTGAGTGGGACTTATACAATTATGCAGAGAAGGTTCCAGACTCCCAGAGGCCTTTAGAGAAACTCCCACCCAATGAACAGCCACCTGCTTGGCCTTCAGTCATCCAGAGTACCAGTAGAGGTAAGATAAGGCTGTCTCTTTCCCTCTCCTCATGCCAGATTCCCAGCAGCAGTAAGGCTTATCAGGAAGATAAGAGCAGCAGGAAACAGTGGCCTCGGGATGGAGAGTGTGGATGGAGTACATCATTTGTTCAGAAAGAGAAAGACAGGCAGAGATCAAGTTATTTCCCAAAGAGAGTGAACACTATAGAACTGTTTTTTACAGAAGGAGAGAGAGGGACCAAGAGAAACTTTGGAAGGGTAAACAATTTAAACTCTTTAAATTAGAATCATTCCCAAACATTTGACTTATATTTTATTATATTTGTTGCTGTCAAAAAGTCTGCATCACTTTGACAGTCGTTTCTTACCTGTAGCCAGAGGGAAAGATGAGAACAGAAGGAGGGTATATGAATATATATTTATATAATACGTATATCATAATAGTAACTGCGTATAGCATTTCTGTAAGGCACTTTTTTGGCAGCTAAATGTTGAATGTTGATGAAGACAATGGTTGATAGATAAGACATAAAGAACTAGTTAATTATTTTCTGAACACGTAACAATTTTAGTGAAAAGTTAAACAAAAGAAAAATACATTAATTTCAGAATTTCTCTTGCTTTAATGGCAACACACATTGCATTTTACAAGTTTAAAGGTGCACTTCAACCCCCCCCTCAAAAAAAAACGTATGGACAATAAAAAATAATAATTCTCTCAATCAAGATCATGTGGTGGTGTTTGTGTCTACACAAACACAGTCCTCTGTTTGTATTTTCATTTATTTTTTATTTCGGTCCCAATTTTCTATTGGCTCTAAAATATTTCAACTTTGGTCAGTGGGTGGGTAGCTTTCAGACAATAATGGCTGAAACAGGTGAGAGACAGGGGGTGTGTAATTCTGGTGATGTTCCGTACGAGGGGAGGGGCCAGGTCTGAATGCTGTATTAACAAACAGTAACTACAAACCATGCGTGGTGTACATAAAACCCAATAAACTGTGTTATGATGTTTATTTCCATTCATATGATTGAATATTGAATTTTAGCATGGTCTCAGACTTCTGGGCGATGCTGTGTGTGAGTTTAGTTTGAACTATTCACAGCCCAATGTTAATCTGCACTGATATCCATGAATCAGGATAATGTGCCGGCCTTCCTCAAATTCTGCCACATACACAGTGAACAATTGTTCACAAACCCCTAAGTTAGACAGTCTCAAACTCTTCTTAAATAGCAAAAGCCCTTTTTACAGCTAAAAGAGAATGTTTTATTCTAGAAAAAAGGCACAAGCAACAAAAAATATCTCCTGGTTACAGCAGTCTAACACTGTGGTCCTAAGACTTCAGATCCAAACCACAATTTAATCTCTACATCTCTATGGAATGATGTAATCTCAGTCGGCAGTCTTTTCTCCTTCTGTCCTCACCCGTTTGCTGCATATTTATCTCTCCCCTGTTTGGGTTTCAAAGCTCTGAGACGTTGTTCACCATGTCGTTTTTCTTCAGATTTGTGTGAGCGCTACGCTTCAAAAAGATATAGATTATAGATGTAATGACTTTTGGCTTTTTCCCCTGGAGCTCTTTAAGGGCTTGAGATTGTTTGTGTTTTTGCTGTAAGGGCAGTGTGGGTTATAACAGGGCTCAGAACAGCGATAGAAAATGAGACGCCTGGTTTGAAAACACTCATGTATGCAGAAGGAACATTCAGTGGAACGTTTGCCTCTGGCTCCCAACCTTTTGCAAGTTTTCCTGAGGCAGTGTGAGTTTCTACCTTTCACCTTAAAAAAATGCAAGGACAATTTCCATATTCTTCCTACCACACTTAGCATCCCGTGCACATCTGCACAGCTTCCGTCCTATTCTTATCTTCATATATTTTTTCTTAAGGCTGATTAAAGGAATAGTTTACCTGAAAATATTCAAACTCTATCGTCTGCTTACCCTCTGGTTGTTTATAATATTTCAGTCTATTCCTCACAAAAAGCAAAGTGTGACTTCAGAAGGCCACTTTTATGATACTTGATGGGGGTTTTTGTCAGTTTGGAACTCAACGTTCCTAGTCCCCTTTCACTTTCATTAAATAAAAGAAATGGTGAATAAATTTTTTTTTTTAAACATTCACCTATTTATATATTTAACTTTGTCATTTTTTATTTATTTTTTATTTTTACAGCAGAAAGCCATACATAGTGAGTGAATAATTTGCATTTCTGTGTGAACTGTTTCTTTAAAACCTGAAACCTTTCTTGAAAATCCAAAAAAAGAAGAATCTGTTTTGAGAATGTTTAATGTTTTAGCAAATTTTTTTAAAGACTGTTCCACAGCACTTACTCATGTCATCATGCACAACATTTTTATGTTCCATGCTAAAAATCCACTGGTTTTTACTCATGCAAATCAAATATCGTAACTGTCCACTCGCTACAACTCGGCACTGGTAATAACTCACAACAAATGGCACAGTATTTCATTGCTCTCCTTTGAGCCAATTCATCCCGCTATCAGAATCATCTGTCTCCGATCAGCGACCAATGAGACAGGCTGTGGACAGACCCGCAGTCTATCTCACTGTCTGTCTTTGACATTAGGCTGTTTTTTTGAATGCCTGTTTGTGAGAGGGAGGAATCATAAATGGAATGATGTATAGGAAGAAGAATGGGTGACCAGACCATGTCAAGGGCATGTGTCTCTTCTGAGTTATGCTGGCTCCCCTAGGTACATGTGACTAGACACTCCTGCTTAATGGTTCAGTTCAGAACTTTATACTCTTTACATTAACAGTAAATTCCAGTCATACCGGGTTCTCCTGTGGGACACATCAGTGTGCGATCCTCACTGATATGTCCCACACCTGCTGGACAGTTGTCTGCTTCATATCAGTTCACATTAAGAAAAACAGGATCTTCTCCAGTTAGAACTGTTTTTGATGGATTTTTAGGCAGCTGATGGAGGTTGACCTGGGCGTTACTCTGTTATTTGCGTTACAAATTTAATCTTCTAAGAAAATGAGACGGAAAATGAGAATTAAAGCGATCCTGAATTCTAAAGCATGATTTATATGAATGACAGTATTCATGAGAGTTTTTGGAAAGGAAATAGTCTTTTTAAAAGCCAAGCCAAAAATTATATGATATTAAATTTCTGAGGAACAGTTATTAATTTGTCATTTAGCTGAAATTTACACCTCACACATTCAGACCCAATGGATCGATTTAGGGTTTAGTGTCTCAGTGTCACAATGATAATGGTTGACGAATTGTCTTCTGCAGGGTTTGAACCTACAACCTTTTAGATTCCACCGGAGTTCCTTTAAGATCCTGTGAAATCTAAATGTGTCAGTGTTGGGAATGTGTTTTAATGCTTACTATCTGTTTCTGAAAAACATGAAATGAACAGGGCCATTAATTATGACTTTTAAATGACTGAAAAACAGACTAAAATACATTTTTTTAATCAAAGCATTGCTTCATTGTCAGTTTAATAAATAAGGACCTGACTACATTTCCTGTTACTGTAAATATCTTTGATGTTACCGTAGATGTGAAGACGACGTGATCGCATGTGCGTATGCTCTTCCCTAACCACAGAACTTCAAAGCATGTACACTGAGAGTTTAATAGAGACAGATTATCAGGAATCAACACTCATGGCCATTTGTAGAGCTGATGGTTCACAGACTTCATATTTTAAACCAGCTCAGCTAATTTGCAGAGCAGAGCAAAGCACATCATTACAACAGACGGCTCTCTTTGGTGTGGGCTGCACTCATTTGGGCCGCGTATGTGGATGCACGTGCGTTTAGGAAGGGCTTGTAGAGCAGAGCCAAAGATGGATGCTCTCAAAGACAGCACCCTAATCTTCAAAGCCATTCCGTAATGTTATTTTCTTCTGTTTCTCTGTAATGTAGGAAAATTGGGAGAGAATCAAGGGAAGAATCTGATGGCGTCGTTCTTCTGGTATAGGCTTCATTTAAGTGTGTTTCAACATGGATCCAACATAAGATGGATCCCACTGAACTGAGTACAGTATAAGGCATTAGGATGTCTGTTTTGAAGTAGTGTTACAGTACTTTGTTGTCATGGGCATTACACTATAGGTAATACCAATATTAGTCGGCTGAGGCATCTGGCTGGTTGGTTAGGTTAGGTTCTGGTTTCTTGTTAACTTGAACATTTAAGAAAATATCCTTGTGAGGAGATTAAAATGGATAGTTTTACTCCTTGATGCTGATCGGTCAGTAGCAGACATTCATTCTTTTTTATGGCAGAGCTATCATTTAAATGTTTGTTTTAAAAAAACTATAAAAATATGTAATAATTGATATATAATATTTAATAAAATATAAAAAGTCTTTAATATTTTTTATTTTATATTGTTCTTTTTTAAACTTCACGTCATGTCTAGCAGTGCCCTTCAGCCATGACAATAAAGTACAACCTCTCGTACCTTAATGTTTAAATAAGCCGCTCGAACATTCTTTTATGTTCGATGTAAAGATCACAATCTTGTCTATGCAATTAGTTAGTGTCTAAGTAGTGTCTTTGAGGGCCAGATGTAATCTGAATATTTCATTAAATTGCCCACCACTGTGAAATAATGATAAGAAAATAAAACAGATCTTTTGGTCTTTGTGGGGTTCTTATAAAGCCAATGCAAAATCATTATAAAAGACTCATTAAAATGGACATCCCCGGATGTCTATAAATACTTCTGTGATCATCTGGATGGTGTGACAGTATTTTTGGGTGTGCACATGAACGCATGACTGGGTGCAAGTTGTATATTATTAAAGCAAAATGATAATCGCTTGGATTATCACCAGAATTGAGGCGCCAGAATAACCCACAATGGCCCATTTCATGGATGTACACTTTATTTCTGCATCAACACACAAAAGTCATTAAACCGAGTCAGTGACTATTCCTCTTGTTTTAGTGTTCATATTCCATCCTCAAAACACTTCTGGAATTTATTTCCGCCTTTAAGTTTAATGGTGAGAGAACACAAAGAATGAAAACAGAATCTCTAGTCAATTCCAAAAGTGGAATGTGAATCTCTTTCCTGTGCCTCACGGAACGTAAGGCTGGCATGTGCCGTGCTCCTCTCAGCGGTTATATCTTCCCCATCATAATTCTGAGTTTGACGTTAAACAGCACACTGTTTCATTTTGAGGGTAGTAAATAGATGAAAATTTTCCTTTTGAATTTAAGTCGTAGAAGAAAGAAACTTGAAGCATGGTGTGCCAGTGAATTTCTGTGTTTTTATGAGTCTATTTAAAACCTTGTTTTTAGTTTGATGTGGAAGGCAAAACTACATTAAATTGCAAAAGACCGTTGCGCATATTCGACTTTCACAAGTTCACACATACAATCTGTTAAAGTGATGGAAAAGAATAAACACATTTGGCTTAGTGTCCACAAGGGCTCCAGCATGAGACACAAAGAAAGCCTAATGTTCACCCCCAAACTATGGAAAGAAACGTTGGACAAGGGATGCCAGAAAAAACTGTGGAAAGAAGTGAGTTATGTGTTTGACTGTTTATTTACCCCTAGTGATGTGGTTGGTTGGTTTTTGAGAGCATGCTGCCCCTAAGTTTTTCTTTGGGGCTCCAACAACGTCATTAAAAAAATAAAACCCTCACAGCACGATGTTTACAATATTCTGATCCATGTCAAGATAGGTCAGTGATTCCAGTGTCCAGGGTTTGAATTATAGAAATCTGAGGAAATAGGCTGTGAAACACGTGTTTGTGAGGGATTATTGGGGCCGGGGTGGAGGTGACTGATGTGGTATAACTCTGACAGCTGTTGATTGGCCCCTCGGACTCCACCTATTATTCTTTAGGTCTGCCAGTCTCCGCTCACTTTCTACTGTATGAATCCAAAATACATGAATCACTACCTGTTTATGTGTAGCATAATAATATAAGGCCATCTTTGAGGTTTTAATGGTGTGCATGATGTCTAGGTTGTTTCACGGTTTTGCTATGAAGATCGATTTTAATCTAAAATTCTGAAGACTAGATCTAAGCAAACTGCAAGACTGAAAAAATGATGAATGCCTTGTAGCTTTGACAGAGTTAGCTGACAGAACAAGAATTTCTCAGCTGTTTGTCATCTTACACTGATGTTAGAAGGCATCCATTTTTTAGTTCTGAATAACAATGCATGTTTTATAAAAGATACAAATTTGTGTCACACTGAATTAGTTTAGCCAATCCAAACAAATTCAATCTGATTTCAGGTGTAAATGTAGTGTTTTAATTTACCATAATTTATACAATCGAAATCACAAAAAGTCTGTATTTGCTCTGTTTCTAATCTCATTGCTGTCAGAAGAAACTGTGTTTTATATCTGACTATGTAAAGACAGAATTACACATGGTGTGTCATGACCGAATATTCGTGATAAGACGTTTTCTTTCTGCTTTGGCCAAATTCATCAATTATCTTCTGTATATTTAAACTTTTAAATACACATCTTGATGACATGACCAATCCTTCACCATGACAAACATCTCTGTCATGCTTTTTCGCTCTGGCAATAGCAGACTTTTACATGCCAAAGGCTGTGGTATGAGAAATGTTCCCTCTGTTGTTCCGTGTGCGAGATTGATCGAGGCGTCTGATGAATCTGTGGATTGGCTGGAAGAGTTTTGGTGCTCAGCTGGTGGAGCTCATGGGCGCGCTCACAGTCTGTTCTCCTTGCAGATTCTATTTATTAATTTATATGAAGGCTTCGATGATGAAGATAAACATTAATCCAAACAGGAAAAACTGATGGAAGTGTTGACAGTGCCAGGAAATAAAGATTGTTTCCTCCGGCGTTATGACAGATGGTTGTATCTTTCAAAAAATATTGTGTGTAATATGATGTTCTGGAATTGAGTTTTCCAAAGACCTGAACTCATCCATATAATGGCAACAGCAACACAGAAATATAATTGTGTATTAGAAACAAAAGGAAGAACATAAATGTTGCAGTGGAAGTTCTCCTCAACAAAAATTAAAATAAACATAATTAATGTGATAATATTAAGTCTTGTTTAAGTGAATTTACCAACTCAGATGCAGTTAATATATAAATATAATGTAATTAATTTTTTTCAATATCAAGGCTGAACACAAAGTTTATTCTGATTAATAAATTGACCAATCAAAATGGATAGTCAAATAGCATCATTTGTTTCCATCCAAAATGGGGATGAAAAGGGCAAAAAGGAAGAGAAAGAATTTGCTTTTATTTTGCTTTCTGTACCTATTACCAATCATAGTCAAATACATTACCACAAATAATATCTCAAGCCAGTTATCTTTCAGTATCACATAAGTGCCTCATCAAGCCTGTGGGGTCTAAAAAACAGGTGAAGAGAGACTTTTAAACATGCAGGCAAAATATCAATGAGTTCACAGTCTAAATGATTAGCTGGTGCTTTCGCCAATTACATAATTTAGAAACTTTACATAAATCTGCTCTGACAGTACATGGTATGATAATTAGCATTCTGCATGCACATGCACATGTAACCAGACGTTTTGTGACTGTGTGTTTTTTGACTACGAGTAGATGGAGGCACCATAGAATCAGAAGGCTACTCACAACCTGGTGTTCAGCCTTTCTCCTTTAGGAGTGCTTTGATTAATGAGCTCTCATGCTTTAATGAAAGCATGTAAAGAGGGGGAAGGATTTGAGCGTGACGCAAAGCTGGCAGGAGTCGGACTTGGGGGTCGGGCCTCCCTTCACGATCAAACATTATTGTCTCATTTTGCCCTCACAGTCATCTCCCCATGTTTCTCCAAGTCTGACCTGCAGTTACTCATTAACTCTTTTTGAAGTGCCTCTTGTCATTGCTGCTGTTGTCCTTGGATCTCCTCGCTCCCCATCAACATCTCTGGATTTAGGCAAATACATTTATCTTCTCTATTGCGGCCTGCTGAAAAGCAAACAGTGATGAGAGCCAAGTGGAAAAGTTGAGCTCTGAGAGTCGGAGGTCAATTTGGAGGTCTTGGGGAGGTGGGGTGTGCCAGAAGAAGTGCTCCCTGTATTTTGGTTTTTTGTGCAGGTCCTTTTGAAAATAACACTGCAACACCTATAACCCCCAAGTACACCATTATTCTGACTACAGACATAAACTATGTTCCAAACCCGGGTAATCTGCCTCACTGTGTACATAGGGAGCAGCCTTCTAAGACGACATCCTAACCATTTGGAACTGTAACCATCAGTACTACTAAAGTTCTCAGTACATCTTAGCAACTGCATAGCGTTGCCCTGGCAACCACTTTCCAGGTTGCTTGAACAAATAAGCAAACCTGAAGATATTTTATTAAAATATAAGTAAAAATTAAAACTTGTTTTATGATTTAATATAAATATTTTATCTAAAACAGTGGTAATCAAATAAATGCAGAAAACCTTCACAATTTAATTAATGTTTTAAAATGTCATCAAGTAAAATTTACCAACTTAATTTTTGACAAGGAGCTGCACAACAGAAGTATACGAAGTTAAAACATGAACAGACATGATTTCCCTTAAAAGTAATGTTTAAATAAATATTAAAAGTAATGTAATGTTATCCCTTAAAAGTAATGTTTAAATAAAGAAAATTATTACTGTTGTTAATATTGTAACTTTGAAATACATTCTATTGTACAATAATATATTTTTAAATTTAATTTAACCTTTATTTTGACGGGTTGTCAAAATAAGTTTTAGAGTGTATTGACTATGGTTTTCATCGAATGAAATTAGGAAATGTTTTTTTAGAGCAGTTCTGATGGTTTGCATGTGTTTATGAAGACGCTGAAAACACCATAAACGTCACGTGTACTTTAGTATGTAGTGCATAAAGCGATGCCAATCAGAGACATACAGAAACAGGCAGATTACATATTTATGTATCTTTGTGGTTTAATATTCACATACACATAGCATATCAACTTTTTGTTTAAACACTCATCAAAGCGGAATGACCGGAAGTCATGGAAATCATACGGCCTTTATCTGCTCTGCGGGGGATGAAGATTATAAACAGCTTCTGTCTCTGTTGTTTTCCCCGCTGTACGCAAGCTTACAGTATAAGCAGCCAAGTGTAAAAAATTTGCAAATACGCAGGTAAGATTTTTTACATTATTTTTTTAAACCTTAGATAAACAACTGTTTGCAGTATGATAAAGGTGCACGTTCAACCCACGGTAGACCGTTTTACCCGTACCGTTACAACCATAGCGAGGACCAATCACATTTACTTACAAAAAATCTAATCTAATAAAAGTTTCAAAATGTATGAAACTTTCCAACAGCTGCACCACTTTAAAATGGATTTATCACGAGGCATATTGCATTATGACCCCTTTGACTGAGTGAACTGCATTGGAGAATAAAGTCTAACCATATAAGACCCTCTTTCTTATATTTGTATTGGGCAAACAGTGCAGTTGTGTCTAGAAAACCTAAAGTAGAGTTCTCTAGTGAATGTTGAGATAATGGATTTATGGGTAAGGGGGAACAAGCTGTAACTGTGGTTTGGGTCTTAGATGTATTTTCAAGAGAGTGAGACAGAAAGTGAGGAAAAGAGGTGAAAGATGAACGTTTTGATGGGCACTGTATCAAAGATGAGGTGGGTGGTGTAATTGGTACAGCTTGTGAGTTTTGGCACACGTTGACCCATCGCTGGGCATGAGAGGGGCAGCATATGGTCTGCTTAGCAAGGGCTTGGCCCACCTTTACATAACCGAATCCCTTTGTCGCGTCCCTAAAGACATGCAGGCATGTCCTTTATGCCAAAAACCACAGGCCTCAGTACTGTTGCCAAATCCTTTACGGCACACCAAGCCAATGGTTAAGTTAGGAGACAGCCCAAGTGTCTTTCATCTTCAAAGTTAGCCCTTAAGGATAGATTGATTTTGTAACAGTCTTATAGTAGCCATGCGTCACACAAAATGGTGAAATGGCCTCAATTTTTAGGATAAGTAAATGTGATACTGTTTTTAAATACATTAAAGTATTTCTACATACCTACATAACTTAATATCAAGATGTCTGCAGAATATTATTTGTTCACAACAATAAAATGAGAAGCTTTACAATGTGGATATTTTCCCATGATCGTCTGGCAACATGATGACAGACCCACTGACATCATAAACCTGTGATATATCATTTTAGTCCAGACTGACAGAATAGTTTCCTCCTGTCTACAAAGTATGAAATCCAGTCAGCAGGACCAACCCAGAATTACACAGAAAGAATCACTCATACGAACATACATTTTTCCCACAGGCTAACACTGTGTATGGAAATCCTCGCTGACAGCATTTATCATGAGTGTTGGGTAGGGCTATTGCACTTAATGCACATTAATAGAGAAAGTACATAAGACTTAAATGTTGACATATCTCTGTTTGTATCAGCCCTTGGTTTCTGTATTTCGCGAATGTTCAATGGAAATACAAGTAGAAACTTGATATCTTAAGTATAAACTTATAAAATGTATGATCAGGTAAAATAAAGAGTTTATTAGTACAAATGTTGCCTTGCAAAAGTAATTAGAGACAAGCAAGATATTAAAAATAGTCATACTAACAAGAAGCAAAAGAAACAAAGTGCCAACGCAAAGACACAAGACGTCAAACCCAGGAAACAAGACAGGTGAGGAAACAGGAACATACCAACAGACAACTACCAACTAAAAGTCCACCAAATAAAATACCAGGACAAACAGATGTGACACATTCCAGTTCAAATTTAATTTCAGCCAACGAACTGAAAAAAAAACAGTTCTCAGCTCTGGTCATTTTAAAAACATTTATTGTCACTTAAAAACGTGACAATAAATGTTTATAAAAAATTAAATTAAAGCTAAAAGAATTGAAAGAATAATTAAAAACAGCCTCATTTATTAGTTTTTGTTACTGAAACAGGATTGCTCAAGTTCACAGCAGAATTACCAAAGCCTTTGGGAGATGTTTGATTTTGGCGTGTCGTCATGTCTTGACCTTACATCATTTTTTAGCTTAAAAAATTCCTGTCGGGTAAATCATGGCTACTCCCTATTCAGATTATTTAGTTAGTAATTGCTTTTTTTAATTAAAAAAGTTGTTGCACTTTTTGATTTTTGGCCTTGACACTCACTTTGTTATTCATTAAAAATACAACTCGAGTCGATTATGTTGCTCTCTCTGCACCCAAATCACTATATTCATGCTCCACTCAGGTGTATGCTAGTCAGTTCTTATCTTACAGTGGTTATACTGAAGCAGCTCAAGGCTTCATTTAAAGAGAAGAGAGGACTTTAATTACACATTCTCTCTACACATGTCTCTCTCGTTCTGCTTGCTTGATTCTTGTTCTGTCAGAACAGAACTACAACACGGAGAATGCTGTTCTGTAGGACCAGATCCAAAGGTTTCAAATCCACGTTCATTAAAACTTGGCATGTATGATTTGACATAAATACACCTTAACAGAATTTCAGAAATTTCAACTTGATCAAGCCAGTGAAATAATATGATCCCATTAGAAATTGGCTTCATTAGAAAACCAGTTCATATTTAAGTTTATACTCAGTTTACATGCTTGAAGGCTAATGTCTGTCAGTTGGTCAGTGCTTGAAATTCTGGATTATGGGTATTGTGCAAAATTTTAATTTTGTGTTTGTGATTGTTAATATCATGCCCATAGTCTAAAATCTTTATAGTCAATCTTAAGATATGCATCCCTAATAACTACAACAACAACAATATAGTGTATTAAAGGTGAAGTGTGGAATATTTTAAATGATAAAATACTTTCTTATTGACTCCGCTAGTAAGTCAATTGTGTAAACACCGCAGCACTATCTCATCATTGATTGGTTAATCATTCTGACAGGTTAGATACAGCAGTGTTGGCAATGAGTTTGGGGAAAGACTTCTTTTTTTGTTGACCAAGGCCAGATAGGGTGAGTGTTCAAAAATTGTCTTTGAAAACAATTATTAATTTTGCAATCTTGTTTAGTGAGTAATATTTGCCAATTCAACCGTAAGACAGATTGTTGTCCTGTTAGGACAGTTCCCTCAGAATATATTTTTAAAGACTCTTACAACAGCCAAAACTTTGCTCGCAGGCTGGATTTAAACACTGATACTTAGGCAAAACATTTAATAAATACAGGCACAAATTATCCATTACAGCCATGTGTTTTGGGTTTGGAGTAAGTTGTCCATTTCCGTCACTGCCATGTTTTTGACCAAGGGCAGGTTACAGAAGGACTACCCCTCATGGACACTAACAAGACTGATTACAGAAGGACTATCAGGTTTCCCTCTCACACACACAGACACACACTAAACACTAAAGAGGGGGAGGGGGCAATAAGGTCTTCCCCTCATCTGTAAGTGTTTACCGGTACATCTCTAGTGCCCTAATGACGGATCGGCCCCAGGACAGACCGTGTAGTTTGGTGCTCCGTAACCAGATGTTGTGTTGGATGTTTGTGGATGCACCAGTGTTGGTTTGTACTGTATCAGATCTTTTTGTTCTTTGTACGCCTGGCGGCAGTTTTCTGTTATTTTTAATGCTTTTGTTGTTTTCTATTTAATCTGAACACATTTCCATTAGTCTCATGCTCCTAAATGTGTGGCTTTAAGCAAAGATCTCGGGAAGTCAGCACCATTCCTGCTCATTCATGTGTCTTAATGTATGCATGTTTATTTGGGCCAGGCAGGATTTCTGTGGTCTGTACTATACATACACCTGGATTACTTAAAACCCTGGTAATGACATTATGAACAGCAGTTTTGGTCTGAATTTGGTTTCTTGAGTGCATGTTTCCATTCTTTCTCAGTCGTGTCACTGTAAACATCAGTTTTTGGAAATGATTACCATACCATTTTTAGACGGTGAGAAAGTGCAAGTGTCTCTGTTAGGTCCTGTAACCCATTAATGGGCACAGACGTAATTTAAACAATGTTAAAATCATTTTCATAATTCTTGGGTTAATAATAACAACAACAAATAATATTTTATTATTTTTTACATATCTCTTTCAATAGGTTGAGATGTTATGTGTGTTGTCTCTACAAAAGTTACATTTTGTAGTATTGTTTCAAACTTGCCTTTAAAAACTTCTCCAAAAAATGTTAACACAATTTTATTGTTAATAACATTCTAAAATGAACCAGGTGATTATAGAATATTAAATATATTTAATAAAAATAATACAAAAAAATACGGTGATAAATAACAGATCTTTTTGTGTTTACATACAGTACAGCTTCCAAATAGTAACTATGCCTTGAGATGACACACTGTCATTCAGCCTTTCTCTCTCGCAGCCTCCTCCCTCTCTTTACTTTATTTGCTTTGAGATATTAAACCCCACCAAACCTCGTACAGTAACGCAGCCCAACTTCATACCTCACTCAGCATGTTCAGTGCAGTCCACAGGGAGCTATCTGTGTGGCATGAGGCCGTGCTCATGTGCGCTGCTGAAGGATTCTTTCACCAGCCTTCTCCTTCCCCCAGCAGGGAATCCGGGTATCTGATTAATGTCTTCTGTTTGGCCACAGTTCCCAATCCATCCTCACAGTTGTGTCTGTGCGCAGTGCCCCTCTCACAGCTCTTTAGCTCTGATAGATGTTTCAGTGTGAACCACAGACACAAACAGTTGGATAGGGTTTGTTCTGAAAACACAAACAGCGCGTTGTAAGATGGGTCTGTGCAGTTTGTCCTCTCTGGATTGAGTTAGAACGCAACAGAGTGGCGATGCAATCGGGCGTGATGGAGAACAAATCCTACTGACAGTAATTTAGAGCGAGCTTTTGGGCAGCCTGTGTTGAATCGTTTTCTTACATGAGAAATTCTGTTTGATTGGACATTTGGATATCAGTTTAAATGTATTTTCAGTACAGGGTGTGTAGTTATTAGGAGTTAATGCTTGTTAAGGTTAGTTCGCAATGGCCCAACAAACAGCAAACTCCTTTGTTAGAAATTTTATTGTATGTTGGGGCAACAGTCTGTAAACCAGTCTTGAAAATACAAATACATTTAAAAGTTTAAAGGTGAAGTATGTAATTTCTGTGGCAATTACCAAATTGAATAACACTTTCCAAACACAGTGTCATTGTTTGGATAAATAGGCAGTATATACTGTATTTCATTTGGCAGCTAGTGGCATGCAAATGACACGGCTCACTGTTAAATACAATGATTTTCATATTTATTTCGTAAAACATATAAACATCTACAACGGTCTTATATTTGATTGTGCTCTGGTCCTTGAAGAACGTTTGGTGTGGGACTTCTCCAGACATTCTAAGCTCTCCCAGACAGTTGCAATTTTATGACAGCAACTCAGAGAGAAAGTGAGGGATGTTCTGGTCTGGCTGTCTCTGCTTGTGTCTGATTAAATATATGGCTGTGGTTTGGGACTGGCCCATGTTTGAGGGCCCAGAACGAATATGGGGGGGATCCACATGAAGGACAGCCCAAATTGCATGTTAAAATAAACAAATATGACAAAACCCTAACATAAAGGACACATTTCTGTCTGTTTCCCTGTCAATGTAGATCTGTCTGTCCATTTATCCATCCATCTATCTAGACATCCATCCATCTGTACACCCATCCATCCATCCATTCATCCATCTATCTATCTGTCTATCTATATGTCTGTCTATCTGTCCATCTATCCATCTTTCACACATCTAGGATTTTTCTGTGTGTCCTGGATTTTCTGTATGTATCCTGGCTCTGCATATAACGAATATTCTAAAATATACTGACAAAGCTGACCCAGTTTAAGAACCTTACAGCCTACTTCGATTAATCTTTTGTAAAGTTTAAAGTGACACTAAAATGAATATGTGCCTAAAATTTGTCTGATTCGGTCTGATGTGGCGGCTTTCAAATTCCATGTCGCAGTAATCGTCAGCCCCAGAACTCTAGAACACAGCCCGTCTATCTAATTCTGCTTGAAATGTCTCCGGTCTTTCCTCTCACTGCAATTAGCCAATTACCACTAATTAACCCCCTACCGCATTAAAGGACATATCCTCAGGCACTTTTTCCTCTTTTACTTTTAAAACCGCCTCTTACTGAGCAGCTTCTGACAGCTTTATGATTCTACACGTGCTGTTTGATTTGAAACACAACCAGAAGCACAAGTCAGGGCGGTCTGGGGCTAGAGTTGAGCTTTGTTTATCCTTGGCAGGGCAGATTGGCAGGGCAGAGTA